>JAVDOI010000002.1:6201576-6264076 GCA_032191485.1 Leptoclinus maculatus
CAAAGTGAATGCTCTTTGTACATAATCTCCTGAAGATCAGCATGACATTAGTTGTAAATGCCATAATTCACCACAGAAGAGATTCGGTACACTGATGGGATAAACCTTTTACATGAAGCACTGCATCATTTGAGCAGTTGATCTTCGATGCATTCTGTGATGTTCAGCCAATAAGTAGTTGTACTGAATTTTGGCATTCGAGGAGTCAAAACATCTAACTGTGTCTTTTTTTTTAGACAGCATTTAAAGACGGGGCTTCTATAAAACCGCATTCAAACCCACAAGCAACAGATCCTGGGTCTGTTGTACTGCACACCTAAAAAGACAGCTATACCATTTAGCTAATTCCCATCTGGCTCTGCTCCTCCAGTGGGGGTGTGCAATGTGACGGAGCCCCTGCCAATAATAAAGCATTAGCATATTGAACTAAACTGATAAAACTGTCAGTCACACGGAGGCTCCAGAGCCAAAATTGTGTGTGTGTGTGAATGTGACTTTCCTTTTATTGTTTTTTCCCCTTTAATATCCACTGTTTTTCATATGTGCTTTGGCAACACACGCTCATACTGTGCCAATAAAGCCAAATAGAAATTAATAAAAGACAAAAAGTAGACAGAGAAAAATCTTCAATGAAAAATGTGAACTTTATAACGTTGCAGGACCTCCTGGGATTTACTGTATTCGCTCACCTGGAAATTGTGTAATGCAATGTTATTCTATTCCTTTATGTTGTTTTTGATCTCCTCTGTCATAACTATATTATTACTTGACTTAGTGCTATATGCCTTTAGATATACTGTAAAGAGATGATTTCTGGTGTATAGGTGAATTATACTTAGCTGCTAATCATACGTTATAATAGCCTGTATTATTAAAAACAAATGTATGCATTTAGTAATTTTAGTAATTTTTTTTTATGTATTCTTTACTCCCAGTTCAATAGGCTACTTTCCATGTGTACAGAAACTCTCTTGATAATTTAAAGCACGTCTAAATCGGCATTCAACGTGTTTTATTGAGGAAACTATTTTTATTAAACACGCATTTCGATGGTTTCCTCCTCGACTCCAACAGATCGTTTGAAAAGACTGATTGCAAAAGATGAACAGCCAGAGGCAACATCCCCCTCCTCCCCCTCCTCCTACCTCTCTCACCCCCTCCTTACTCTCTCCCCCCCCCCCCCCCCCCCTTCGCTCTCCTCATCCATACATCCACGCTTCCTTTTCTCCGCTGCTGGATGGTGCGTTAGGAGCGCTTGCAGGCAGGACGGCACCGGGGGCTTCCCTTCTGTCTGATGGAGACGGGCTGAGTGAGGGGGGACAAGGTCCGTCCGGCAGAGACCACCTCGAGGATCCCACTGCTTGGACTCCGCTCTTGCTGCTATAAAAAGCCGTAGGGGGGAGCGGGCACGAGACAGGGGAGCGAGAGAGGAGACACCAGAGGTAAAGGGTCCATTAACGACCTGTTGTTTGTGTGTTTTTGTTTTGCATTTGAGGCAGAAATCGCCGTGGTCGCAGTCAGAAACCAATGAGGGGTATAAAAGCGACATTTGAACCCTGTTGGACTTGATTGTGATCGTTTTAATGATGATTTGGAAAAGAAGAAGCGGAATGAGAGCATCTCTGTGTGTCCTCCACTGCTCTGCCGTCGTGTTTTAGCTTTCGCTCAATTAGCCTCCGATTTTAATTTCTCTCACGCGCGCATGATAGCTGACAAGCAAAAATACGTGAGCTTAATTGATTTGCAGTTAATACATTCAACATAAATGTTTTTTTACCATTTAGGTTTTTTAATTGTCTGATTTAGGCGTAAAATCAAGTGATTTTGCTCACTGGTGATGCTCATTTTATAATTATTCAAGTAAACAATAGAAACTGCAGCGTGATATTATACTGCAATTCAATTATGGTCGCAGTCTGGAGCCTTTTAATTTAAAGGAGGTAGGCTGAGAGCGCCGCCTCAAGTCTGGAAAGGAAACTGCAGATGGCTCTGTAGACGCAAATTGGCATCATTGTGAGATTAAAAACACACACACACACACAAGTTTTTCACAATAAACTCCCAGTGTTTGTGTCCAGGAGACGCAGCTTCTGTTTAATAACACGTCTCCTTGTTTCTCTGCATCCATACTGGAGGCCAGGGTGAACCCAGATTACAGAGAAGATAACCTTCTTACACTACCTGATCCTACAGCTGGGGTTTTAAAATAAGATCTCACCCTGAAAAACCAAAGCAGGCCCGTGACTGAGCTGCTTCCTTTTTGTAGACCAGACGTGTCTGCAGGCCGTCAGAGGTGAGCAGGCTGGCAGCGAGGCCGCAGGGTCGATGTGTGGTGACAGAGCTGCATTGTGCGGATGTCCTCCAGCGTTTGTGTAACCACACAGGTGTGCACATAGATGCTTTTTTTTAGTGTGTGTGTGTGTGTGTGTGTGTTTGCGTTAGGAACAATGTCAATACCCATTTACATTGATGTAGATTGTAACAATAACAGCTCCCTGTTGATCCGAGTGAGTGGAAGCAGGTTATTGAGCCGCGTTTCAACTGCTTTTGTTGGTTTTACACTTTCAGTCATGTTTAATAGGTGACGATGTTGCATGATAGAGCTGGATGTTAAGTCAATTAAACGATTAGGAAATTGTATTGGGCATCTCGCAGTATTTTCTGATGTTTTATAGATCAAACAATGAATCAATTAATAAAGCAAATAGTCTTCAGATTGGTTGATAATGGCAGTAATCAGCTGCAGCTGTATTGCATGCTGATACATGTAATAAATATCAACAGTCCTTTACACTTGTAAGAAGTATTTTGGATTTTGACTGCTTGCTTTTCTTTGAATTTCCCAGAAGCTTTGTGTCAGCTGATTTATTAAAAACTACCTTGTTGTTTATGTTCTGGTTTGTTATTCTTGAAAGCTATGCAACTCTTAGTCGAACAGATAACTTGGCCTGTCACAATTTACCCCAAGCTGATGTCTTGAGGTTGCTTGTTTTGACTATAAAGTCAAAACCCCCAAAAATATTTAAGAAAAAAGACAAAAAAAGCAAATCCTCACATTTGAGACGGTTGAACCAGTAGAAGTTTAGGTACCGGTACTTTTGTTTAATTGATCATCAAAATGTGTGGTTAATGTGGTTAATTGTGTGTCAGTCTCGTCTCTTCTCTACATTGTGATGATGTATATTGCAGTGCCTGTTAGTTGGATGCAGAGCTGCATTTTCGCCCAACTTGTCTGTCATCCAGTCATGCATCCTTTGTCACTGTTTCTCTCATTTAATATGCCTCTCACAGATTCACACACACACACACACACACACACACACACACACACACACACACACACACACACACACACACACACACACACACACACACACACACACACACACAGACACACAGCAAACTTATTTTCTTTGGAGTGTATAACCTTGACTCTTGTCACTTTCAGCGAGGCACTGACAGTATGTTTTTTTATGATTGTATTCTTTCATCTCTGCCTCTTCTTTTACATTTTAATTATATTTCCACTTCGGTCTCCTGTTTCCCGCTGCAGATCCTCCATCATCTGAAGGTCTCCTGCTATTCTACTTCTATGCTCTCCTGCCTCTCCTCCAGGGTGTCTCTGGGATTGTGTTTAACATGCACGCTCCCAAGAGAGTGTAGCTTGTAGTGCCGAGAGGAGAGTTTGGTGTGTGTGTGTGTGTGTGTGTGTGTGTGTGTGTGTGTGTGTAAAGGCTACTTGAAGCACAGAGATGAGCTCGGTGGGAGCGGAGCGCCGCAGGCCCACACCGGTCCAGATGCCCGAGGAGAGGGATGTGTGGAGGGATGGAGGAAGAGCTGGATGGAGGGATGGAGGGAGGGAGGTCTGGAGGGAGGGCAGAGAGAGCGGCGTGGTGCAGAGCTACAGCTTCGACTCGTACCAGCTGGAGGAAGAGGAGATTAGTAAAGACGCCCCGGAGCGAGGAGTGCTGGCGCTGTCCGAGCCCGGTGAGGGAGTTTACATTCTGTCTATCTGTGTGTGTGTGTGGTTTTATAAATAGATAGACAAGCAACAAGGAATATCTGTCTCCAAAATACCAGGAACAACAATGTGTGTTCTTTTCTGTCTCACAATATGTTTAGTGAAGCACCAGCAGCACATTTTCACATTATATTCTTTATGTGTGTATATACCGGTGGTGGACAGAATATCATGAACATATATAGTAATATCCACAATTACTGCCAGGGTCCCCCAACAACTCCAGGGAATGGTGAAATGATGATTTTGCACTAAAGTTAATTGTTATATGTGAATAACACCTTTTTTTGCAATGGAGATTATACAGAGTCTGATGGCAAACTGCCCCTTGCCTTTGCCTGTTTGTAAAATATATTAATTATATTTCCTGAGAAACAAAAGAGGAAGGACGGGAAGAGAAGTAGATGGATACATTCTTTACACTAGTGCAGTCGTCTTATTTTAGCAATCTTATCCAGTCTTGTTTCATTTCTATTATTATATTCTATAGTCTATTGAAGTCAAACTAAAATTAAGATAATTAATGCTAAGTAATTAGTTTAGCCTATATATCCTTGGTGTTTATATTTATTTGGTGAAAATTATGATCGCAAAAGAGAAGACATTTTATGTGACTCATGGACCCATGAAAAAGAAACAGTTAACCCGAGCTAGCTGCCCTCCTTCGTAGGCTACAATGCACAACGAACACATCAGTGCAGAAGCCGCTTATGACTCAGCAGATTTGAAGTTAAATGAATGAAAATTAACATCGAAGCTAACGGTGCTAACATTACACAACTAGCTTCGATTTTCCACGTGGAAGCTAGTTAGCCTAGTTAGCTTCAGCTTGCTGAGTGACCAGGGACAGATGGCTTGTTGATAAAAGACAAAAAAAAAACATCTTGTAGTTGACAGTGCATCATCTAGCAACACCCACGCTACATGTCAATCACCCGCTTCCACCAGAAACACCCACCCAGAGGCTGGAAGCCACTGTTTCCAAGAAAGGTTTTTATCCTCTGTTGAATTATGCACAAGCTACGGTATCATGACACTTTATATTTCCTAAAAGTGAGAAGTATTCAAATTTCCGTTACGCTTTAAAATCATTCCTGAAACAAACAAACTGCACTGATCAATTTTTACATTTTGTAAGAAAGACATGCTTTGTGCAGTGTGTGTGTTTGCAGATGATGGTGGAGGCTGAGGGAATAAAAACAGTGACAAAGAGAGGAAATGTGTAAAAAACAAACAGGATGCAGGCCTGTTCAGAGAACATTGCAGTGTTGCCTGGTTACTCAGGTTGCACAAAGGGCACGTTAATCACATCACTAGTGACCAAGGACACGGCCTACAGCGAGGGACCTAGATTTTCAGACAGCTCTCCCTCTTCTCTCTTCATCCTTTGCCTCTGTCAGTCTCAATATCTCATACAGCTAACAAAATATAAGTATGCAGTCTGTCTCTTCCCTTAAAGAAGAAAGAGAGAGACAGACTCAAAGACTGAATTAATCCTAGCCTGTCATTAAAGTTCACCACCTGCTCGACAATCTGTAGTTCTACTGAAATACTTTAGGAAAAGGGGTTAGAAGGGGTCAAGTTAGAGCTTTCTGGCATTTTTGGGGAGAGCAGGAGAGGGTCTTTTTCTTTCCAGCCTAAATTGCCATTTTATTCCAGCAGTCACGTGCGCTATGTTTCATAAAGGTGGACTTTGCCGTATGACGAGAACAGCAGTTCTTTCTCTGTATCAGGGTTTTTATTAATGTGTGGCCCACATTAGATGTTCCATTAAGATATTAGGGTTTAAATTGGGTGCACTATTAAACAAGTTGTACCAGTTTAACACTCTTTGCTGTGTGTGTCAAGAGGAGGGTTCAAAAAAACATTAATTAAGATTTTCCTGCTTTTTTACAAAGTCCACCTCCGTCACCACCGAAATCATCTTCACACAATCCCAGAATATGTCAGAAAGGTTTGTCATTTGTGAAATGTCAGTTACACAGTGAGGGCGGTGCTGTGGTTTTCTTTATTGGATTTTCTGTTAATGAGGTTTGAGTTTCTGCAGGCGGTGATCTTTTCTTCTGTCAGTGCAGCCATGGTGATGTTCACTGCTCACTACACAGCTAACTGCTAACTACACAGTTAGTGTTAGGGTTGTTTTTTTAAAACAGAAACAACAACTAACCCGTCAGAACAGCTGAAATGGAAAATCTTTTAGGAACTGTATGTTATGATTGTTTTGCCATTGCATGTATGGTTATTGAAATAGGCATTTATTTACAAGAAAATAACTGAGGAATCAAATTCATCATCATCAGAGGAATAGGAAAATAATTGATCAGTCCCAGGTACCATAATAACAAATTACCTAAACATTAAGAAGTGAAATACATCATTTTTTCTTTTCTTTTTTCTTTCCTTTATTCGACTATAACATAAAAAATGGTTTGGAGCAGTTAATAGTCGGCTCACAGGATTAGGAAAGGATTATGAACAGTTGTATAAAGAACCTGCACGTCACACTTTAACCATGAAACAGAATCGGCAGCAAAACACAAAATCCAGTTTACGATCAGCAGTTCCTCTGATCAATCTCTGACGCAACAGGAACGAGGTCCTCTGCTGCATTAGCTGCTCCATCATTGGAGCGGAGGCGTTACTGCTGCTGCTACAGCTTCATTCATCCCGATTAGCTTTAATGAAGATCGAGTGCGTGGGCTCCAGACCTAATTCAGAAGTTTTGAAGTCATTTTTATCCCCACTGTTTGAGTGTGATTTCATACTCTTGTAATTCTCTAACCTCTTGACTCCTTTCTTCCCCCACAGACTTTGAGGAGCCGATCCCTGACGACCGTTACCATGGCATCTACTTTGCAATGCTATTGGCTGGCGTGGGTTTCCTGCTTCCCTACAACAGTTTCATCACTGATGTGGACTACCTGCACCACAAGTTTGAAGGTATAAATGTGCACGAAGAAACCCGTGAATGTTCTTAGATAACTGCACCTTTTCAGAGAATGCATGGATTCTTCAGACACATGCACACCCGGAGAGTACACATTCAAATCCAACTCCTGTGTTTGTGTGTGTTTTCAGGGACGTCCATAGTGTTCGACATGAGTCTGACGTACATCCTGGTGGCTCTGCTGGCCGTCATCCTCAACAACGTGCTGGTGGAGAGACTCAGCTTGCACACCAGAATCACTGTGGGTAAGTCCAGCAGGAACCCGCTCACAGACGGAGCTTCAATTGTGAAACATTTCTCACTATGGGAACTTCTGCTGTTACTCTTTTATTAATGACCCTCTGGGACCCTCCAGGCTTATCAGAACAGAATACGCAGAGCGAAAATGGAGAAGACAGTATAAAGAGAAAGAGAAAAATACACTCCGCCACAATTGTCCCGTGGGTTTTGTTGATAAAATGTTTCAAACATACTTTGCCCAAGACGATGAACTCACAAGGGGCCGTCTTTCAAGAGTATGGGTATTTTTTTGTTTAGCTTTTAGCTTCTTTAAAATCTTGCACCATCTTCAGTTTTGCTGTCAGCTTTCAAAACAGTTTTAAAGTGAACTCACTGTGCTATTTATGTAGACTATTCAGATACAAGCATGCACGTTGAGGCAGACTTTGCATCAAGTTTGTCGAAGACGAAGCCGGATACTGGAGAGATTTAACTTTGGCTCCAAATTATTCATTAAAAAGCAGTTTTGCAAATATTAAAGCTATTCAGCCTACCCCATATGAAAATAAAAAATCTTTAAAAATGTATGTCGCCCTAGGATCATTTTGAAATCATTACACATACGTTGCATGTAAGAGCAAGGTTTCACCACCGTACCCTCTGCAGCTTTAAATAGCTCTTCTCTCATCCTTGAGGAAATGTCTTTTGAAGTGTGTTGTCAGCTGGAGAGCTTGTCTCTGGAGTTTACAAACTCAGGATCGGACCTCAGATGGAAGCGATACTGCTCTCACGTCGGCCCTGTCAAGTATGTGTTCAGTCATGCCATCGCAACGTGACCTGGTTCAGTGGCGTCTCTTCACTTGTCTGTCTGTCTTTCTCTTTCTTTGCAGGTTACATATTTGCTCTGGGGCCGCTGGTCTTTGTCAGTGTGTTTGATGTGTGGCTGGCCAAGTTCACCACCAGGCAGGCTTACATCGTCAACCTCGTGTCAGTGGGAGTGGTGGCCTTTGGATGTACAGGTATCTATCTGTCTGTCTGTCTGTCTGTCCATCCATCTCTCCATACAATATACATACGGTATATATGCTGTACAGGGCATTCCTTAAAGCTGCACTAATCAATATTTCATATCGACAATGGGTCAGATGTGTAATGAAGAAACAACAACAACAGGGAGTTATGACTCTGTTGTTCCTCAAAGATCCACATTTTAGCGACTCTCAGCTCATTATTTGAGTTTTCCAGGATGCAGCTTTACTGCTTTCTTTGACTCTTGCAACTCAACTCAACTCGCATTTAGCAGCTAAAGATCCACATATTTCCCCCAGGAGTTGGTTGAGACAAACCAGAGGTAAAAGGATAGAGAATATTGGACTTAAATTTGTCAGGTGGACGGTTCTTCACAACAGATTTAAATCTCTCATTCGTCCAAGCAAATTGCATGTGTTTTGACACTTCAAAAGAGTACAATTGTCTACAATTTGCACAATAACCACTTACACATGGCTTGCTGATCAAATCTGATGAGCTGATTCTGTTAGTCGTACATGTATATTCCATAAATATCTATGACATGGTGTTACACACTGTGTGGAGATACAGTTTGTTGTTTTTCACTGAACTACTACTATGTTTTGTCATCGTTTTCTTTTGGCGAAGATGTCATTTTGTGGCTCATTTTCTGTTCACTGTATATGACTTCACATAAAGAAGAAAGGTGCAGGACACATTGCTACACAATTATTGTACTGTATACAGAAAAATGTTTAATGTCATAAAAAAGTCATTTGTCTGTGTTCTACAGTATTGACTTGTAAACTTTGACCTGATGTTGGAATGTGATTCTAAAAAGCTCAGAGCGATACACGACAGCATTCAGCTCAACAAAACGTCTTGTTCAGTACAGTAAGCAGTCGGTGTCAACAAAGAGGAGAACTAAACAGAGATTCGTATATAAGAGACATTTCCTGGGTTGACTGCCATAGTGAAAAAAACATTATGATCACGATGATTTTTCATTTTGGTGGCATTGACCAATTTACTGACACAATAACTAGGTCTTGAAGCATGAATGAAATGTTTTGGGTGAGTTACTACCTTTTGCAGACAAACAATGGAGTTGTGTTGTCCCATGAAACAGTTTAGAGAATGTTAAGACTGTCCTTTTTTAATAGCTAAAGTTAAAGTGTTCGTGATATTGTAAAGTCCACAAGTGGAGAGAGTAATAAAAAACTGCGGTGCTCAGTCAGAGCTGTCAAATGAACAAGCGGCAGTAGAGGTTTCAGTTCTCAGCTGCTGCTAAGGGCCCTCATACACTGAGCCAGTTTAGCTCCTGTAAGTGTGATCACAGAGCCGTTCAGCCAACAGTAGAAAGACTTTAATTAGCGGCGGTGCGGAGGTCAGAGTGGCTTCTCCCTCGAGTGGTGTGTTCAGGAAGTTGTGTCTCTAAATGAATTGTGTTGTTTCAATGTTGACTGTTTGCACTGATAAACACTTCCTCATCCCTCCCCAGTGCAGCAGTCTAGTTTCTATGGTTACATGGGGATGCTGCCCAAGAGGTACACACAGGGGGTGATGACTGGAGAGAGTAAGTACACTCACACAGACAAAGAATTGCGCACACACATCCATAGCCCTGCTATCACCTCCCTCGCCCCCCATTCCTTTTTCTTTTCTCTGGCTACTTCTCCCTTTGTTCCTTCCAGGTACAGCAGGTGTGATCATCTCCCTGTCGCGCATCTTCACCAAGCTGCTGATCCCCGACGAGAGGAGGAACACGCTCATCTTCTTCCTCGTCTCCATCAGCATGGAGATGCTCTGCTTCCTGCTTCACCTGCTGGTCCGCCGCTCTCAGTTTGTCCGCTACTACACCAACCACGCCCAAGGCAAAGGTCCAGTCAAAGGACACGACCCGCACGACAACGGGACAGGATACCGAGTTCACCACGATGTCACCACAGAGGAAGTAAGATTTGTAAGTTTGTGGACAGATTATCGGCTCTACCGTGTGTGTGTGTGTGTGTGTGTGTGTGTGTGTGTGTGTGTGTGTGTGTGTGTGTGTGTGTGTGTGTGTGTTGTGTGTGTGTGTGTGTGTGTGTGTGTGTGTGTTGTGTGTGTGTGTTGTGTATGCATACTGTGAATGTATCATGTTAGTATTGTGTTGGTCCGCTGGTCTGTCAGCTAATCTCTCATTTAATAGAGCCGTGAAATAGTGCAGAGACATTCACCATACCTCCTACTGACTTCTCCTCGAGCACCACCACGAGGCTCACATTTGTGTTATTTAGTGAAACATCTTAACATTAGATGACATTTTCTTATTAAGGTTTAGTCTACATGATTCATTCATTTAATCCTTCATAAATGCTGCAACAGCAAGACGTTAGGCCTCTAAACTGTGGTCCCATGTCCTTGTCGATTTCTGTGAGGAGTGTGTGTGTCGCTTCTTCAGTGGGAGCGTGCACACAGGGATGGAGGGCTGTGTGGGTTTTAAAATGCAGTATCATTTATTTAAGCTGCGCTGGGCTGCTTTTTGGCTGCCACTCAGAAAGAGAAATATTGAGAGAGAAAGAGAAAGGGATTTGGGGTTATTAGGGATGAAAGTGGTGATGCGGAAAAAAAGATGAGGAAAGATGCAATTTTAGAGAGGAAGGGAGAGGTTGAGGCCTCTTGCGAACAGAAAGAAAATGAGAGTCACGACACAGAGGAAAAAGGTTGTCGGAGGAAACTGTTGAGGCAAAGAGATGAGACACTGGAGGGAAACACAACTGAGAAAAAGACAAAATATGAGTGAAAAATGAAAGAAGAAGAGGTACATCCACTTTGTATTCATGCTTGAAGCAGCACTTTGTAGCCTGAAGACATGGAGCTGATATTGCTCATGTGTGTGTGTGTGTGTGTGTGTGTGTGTGTGTGTGTGTGTAGGTGTGTGTGTGTGTGTGTGTGTGTGTGTGTGTGTGTGTGTGTGTGTGTGTGTGTGTGTGTGTGTTCTGAGCCTTCAAAGGAAGACACATCACCTCAGGCTGTCATCTTTTCATGTGTGCATGTGTTTGTCCGCCATTACGTGCAATACAAGTGTGTGAGGGACGCCCCCCTGTGTTTGACAGTAATGTGTGTGTGTGTGTGTGTGTCATTTTCTGCATCTGGGGGCTGATTCAAGCAGCTCTTTGTTCTGGTTGCCTGGGGATACTGAGCGCTCTATGCTAAGGGATAATCAAGAAGAGTGGTGCCTTCTGGCCCGCAAGTCCCTCCAATCAACTAATGGATCTGTGTGTGTGTGGGGGTGTGTGTGTGTGCGCGTGTGCTTGTGTGCGTGTGTGTGTGTGCGGGCCTGTGTGATGTGCATATGAAAAGGTGTGTGTTTATTAAGAAGCATGACTAGAAGGATGTGCTTATATGTTTGGATAAAGAGGAAATGTTTGTAGACTGTGTGTGTGTGTGTGTGTGTGTGTGTGTGTGTGTGTGTGTGTGTGTGTGTGTGTGTGTGTGTGTGTGTGTGTGTGTGTGTGTGTGTGTGTGTGTGTGTGTGTGTGTGTGTGTGTCTGGGGCTTATTTGCAGTCCAATCTGTAGTCTCTCCATTATCATTACGTCAACCTGCAGCCACTCCCAGTGATCATCTCTAATACTCGCTGCCATAAAAAGCTGATGTCATGCAGCCAGGAGGCCAGTCTTAATGAAAAAAACCCTGAAAATATGAAGTCAACTAAACCGCTGCAAAATAATATGTTTATTTACGGTGTGATGGCTACCTCTAGTGTTTTCTTAATGAACTGTTGACGCCTTGACTTTTTTTAGGGGGAAATGAGGAACAAAATGAGGAACAAAATGAGGAACAAAATGAGGACGTTTGCCGAGTAATTTGATAATTGATCATTAAAGGGGTCATATGTTTCCTATTTGATGTAATGTCGATGACTGGCCTCAAATGTTTTTCTGCCCGTCATGTGTTTGTTTTATTAAAGCACTGAATAAACGGACTGTGTGTGTCTCTCTTCAGGGAAATGGTGGGACAGCACCGACGCCTTCAGAGGAAGTCATTGAGGACTTTGAGGGTGGGACTTATGTGCGATTCGATGCCCCGAAAGCCAAGATAAGGAGGAGCTGGCCTGGTGTCCGCGGTACGCTCTCTTTTAGTCCCGTGTACTCGCTGCTCAATTACCCTCTGGCTCCAATAGATGGACTTGAAATTCAAATGCATTCATGGGAAGAGGAGAATATTTGTAGAGTATTAAACTGTTCAAGTGAGAGCTTTTAAACATCACCCTGTGTGTCTGTGTGTCTTCTCTATGCAGACATGATCTTGCATCGTTACGTGGTGTCCCGTGTGATCTGGGCCTACATGCTGTCTATAGCGGTGACCTATAGCATCACCTTGTGTCTGTTTCCCGGCCTGGAGTCAGAAATACGAAACGACGCCTTAGGAGAGTGGCTGCCCATCCTCATCATGGCCACCTTCAACATGTCGGACTTTGTTGGCAAGGTGAGACGCACATTTTTTTAAATGATGCGGTGATGCTTCAGAGAAAATACAGTAACATTTAAATATTATGTCACACATATCTCACACGATGTCAAGGCCATTTTCATTCTGAAATGTTACTTGAATTCTTACTTTTTGAATTGTGACTGGTGACATAAAATCATTTCCAGCGTAATTTCCCCAAACCTCCACCTTACCAGAGCTTTAATCAGCCGGAACAACTGAAAACACCTTTGTCGGTGTGCAGCGCCTTTAAACCTGTATGGATTAATTCTGTTTCATTCCAATCACATTTTAACTAGCTACATAAAATATTTAAATTGCGAAAAAAAGCTATTTTTAATGAAAGTTTAGAGGGTGTTTATTTGTCTGTGTTTTCTGGGCTGTCTGTCAAGTCAGCTGTAAGAGAAAGTTAGAGAGATTTTTACTTGACAACTAGTAACTGTAGAACATCATGTGTTGGGTTTAACAGAGCTCAGTTTTATTATTAACTTAATTTATTTTTCAAAGAGCAGCTATAATCAATATTTTCAAAATAACAATGGATCACAAGGAAACAGTCAAATTAAATAATCAATACAGAGACACCATACTTGATGTGATTAATAATGATGAAATATTGATGACAACATCAGGTGGCGTTCAATGAGACTTCAATAATTCCACTCGCAGCAGCTTTTCTCATAAACAGAGTTTAATGAGCAAAGACTTCAGGAGTTTCAGTAAGAGGACACGGTGGTCTTTGCAGTTAACGAATCAAACTGAAGCTGTAAAATATCAAGTATAAATAATCCCCAGGGAGAAATATGCCCTTGCCCTAAAATACACTTGATGGACTGGGATACCAGCATTCATAATTTCTTTCTGTAACCTCATCATTTATGTTCTAAAATTCACATAGCTCTTGGCAATCCCTATGATTTTCACACCTCTTGAGATTCTGGGATTTAATTGTAGGCTTCCATCAGGCTTCTCTGCACAACAGTAGCAGGAAAGAGACAAAAGGCACACTGTAACACTGGAATTCACCTTGTGAAATCGTTAAAAGAGTCGCTCCATTTATTAAACCTGAGAGAAAGAATGGAAAAAAAGTCTGGTTTATTTTTGGATAATTGCACTTAGCTCAAAGGCTTTATTCAAATATTCAGAAATTAAACCTTATCTGATGTCCTTAAGTCATCATTTTAACTTTGAAAGTTGTTCTGATTGTACGCTTTGACTTTGTCTTCGCAGCAAATTTGGCATTTTGTTGAAATTGGGGAGTAAAAGATAAGGCTGGCGAAGATAATTTATATCGAAAGTGGGAGAGGAAAATTGAGGTAGCTTAGAGGTAAAAAGATAAAACTCATGATAAGAAAGAGAGAAAGAATAGAGTAGAAAAAACTGAGTTACTTCTTGTGCTCTCTTGAAAGTGCAATAAGCAGCTAGTCAACCAATGGCTGAGAGAGCTTCTACAGAACAGGGACTAATAGTCACCTATCATTTTTAACTTTAATTTCAATAAAGCGGACTTTAACTCCCAGCATCAGTGAAACATTTCCCTGCTCTGTCCTCAGATCCTTGCAGCGCTGCCGTACGACTGGTCCGGAGGCCGCCTGCTCTTCTTCTCCTGCCTGAGGGTGGTCTTCATCCCTCTGTTTGTCATGTGCGTGTACCCGGCCAACGCGCCCACCCTGTCCCACCCCGCCTGGCCCTGTCTCTTCTCCCTCCTCATGGGAGTCACCAACGGCTACTTCGGGTCTGTGCCGATGATCCAGGCTGCGGGCAAAGTGCCGCCCGAACAGAGGGAGTTGGCAGGTGAGTTAAACTCCTTAATGGGTGAATAATTGTGTGTAAAGATGCGTAGTTTAATTTATTGTACAAAGCTATGTCCGTACAGGAGGAAAGCTTACCAGAACCTCTAAAGCTCTCTAATCAACACAATATATCTTGTTGTTTTAGTCTGTTCAATAGTGTAAAAACGACAAGTTGTGGTTTTTCTATTTCTTGGCTGAGAACAGTCTCTTCATGGAGAAAAGAACTCACGCTCCGCCCAAGTAGTCTCGCACAAAACCTCCCTTTAAAACCGCAACATACAGTTAGCACACACTTCAGTGTTGTACAGATTAAAGAGACAAGATATAATGTATTAATTAGTGAACTGTGCTCAAGTGCTAGTCGGTAGATTGTTACTTTATACTAAGCTAAGCTACTTGGCTGCTGGCTGTAGCTTAATATTTAGCATACACACATGAGAGTGATATCATTCTTCTCGTATAACCCTCAACTAGAAAGCAAATTAGCATATTTTCCAAAAGGTCAAGTTTATAATTAACAACCATTAGTTTAGTATTGTAATGAAGTAACATGCTAACACGCTAAACTAAGAGAATGCACATTATACCTGCTAAACATCAGCATGTTGTTGTCAGTACATTAGCATTTGGCTAAAAAGCAGAGCTGCTAACGTGGCTGTCGACTTTTAGTCTTGATTCTTACTGTCTTATATGTCGATAACTGTGCCGGAGGTGTCAGTGTGAGCTTTACTCTGTAGCAGCATTTAATACTTGACTTCTTTACAGGGCTTGTATAAAGGAAATGCAGTAGTCCATGAATATGAGATATACATTTACAATTCCTCCTTAGTATTGTGGAGGTTGGTTTATGGCATTTTGCCGGTAGCACTTGTTGACTTCTTGCTTCTTAATAGTACATTTTGTTTGGACACCCTCTGGCGTTTCAGAGAATAATGCAACGAACAGCAAGTTCAGCATAAACACCCTTGTGCATCCTCATAGCTCGTGCGCCATCTGCGGAGGCTTGCGCTACGGTGCCAAGGGCGGTTATAAACGAAGCTTCCCTCTCTCTGTGTCCCTCCAGGGAACACCATGACAGTCTCCTATATGACCGGCCTGATGGTGGGCTCCGTCGTGGCGTACGCAGCTTACAGCTTCGCTGCCCCAGGACCAGGAACACACGTCAACGCACTCAACATGCACACACATGCCAACGCTACTGGGTACTGAATGTCCACACACAATAAAACACACTCACGGATGTATACACGCATACATGCACACACACCCGCAGCCATTTACAAACACAAGATCCTGGCCAGGAGAAGCAGCGTAGACTGGTGGACTCGAGTCCAGGCTGCGGAGGACGAAAAGACATCTGTAAAGAACTCTTTAAAGGTTCATGTTCATACTCTGAGAGATGTATTCTCCTTTGTCCAGATCATGCTTCAATGTGGCTCACTGGATAAAGAAAGTGGAATAAGATACAAAAAATGGAGGAAATTATGTTAAACCGTAAAAACGTAGCCCATTTCTCCACTTTGTCATTCTCCAGCCTGGTGGTCCACTGACCATCAAATGTCACATCTCTGCTGTGATGAACTTTTCCCTGGAGGTGAAGAACAGGAGCTTGACATCTGTCAACAGAAGCCCTTAGAGTGTCTCACAGTGAAGTTATCGTCTGCATGTGTGTGCTAACAGACTGGCTGACATTTGTACCGTGTAAAGTCAAGTGGTTTTTCGCTGCAGGGAGCGAGCGGTTCACCGTTTTTCGAGGAGACTTTGTGTCACAGGTCACAGAGGACACATTTCACATTGTTGATATTCAGAGTAGAGAGATGATGCCACTGAGGATTTTTCTGGACCAGTTGTTTCAGCTGTTTCCTAATTATAAACTCTGACAACCTCTGACTGCACCATTTTAAAAAACTACAACAAGAGCAACTTATAGGCCCAATTTAACTCACAGTGAAACAGAAGCTCCTGTAGTGTGACATATTTGCGAGTATATTGGAATATGTGGAATTATGAGACGGAAATCCAGTCGCCCCCAATCACATCTGATTGGATAAGTACACTTGAGTTCAAGAGTCATCAAAAATATTCTAATCATTTATAGGAAGAGCAAAGATTTGATATAAAATTCTCCAAAAATGACATTTTTCACATGTACAGTATTTAACGCAGAAGAAGTGATAACTGTTGACATTGCAACACAGAAATAGAACTTGGAAAATCTGTTTGTTTTTATATTTTACTGTGCCTTATAAGGAATTGCAGTTTTCTAATTAATGACATACACGATATTGTCAAAACTTGATTTTTTCTGAGTTGTTAAGTTATTTAAATTACAAAAATCCTTTTTGTCAACAGTAGACGCATCAACTGGACTTTATCTCAATTGACTTCCCCCCCCCAAAAAAATGTACTGAGATCATCCCAGTCCATGTGGTTTGTCTCCACTCAGCTGGTTTATAGAATCTGAATTAGAAACGTGTCGGTTGTATTTATTTTCAATGGTGAAGAACATTATTCTTATCAGCCTTATAAAGTATATCTGAAAAAAAAAATGAATAATGTTAAAACTATATGGAGTTCTTATGATTATGTGCATTAGCAGCTGCTGTTCTCTGTTCTTTTTATTTACAATAATGCTAAAAGAAAAAGAAAAAGACGAATTTCTGTCTGTTTCATTTGGGTTCCACGTCACTTCTTGTACCCTCTGATGGATGGAAAGAGAACAAAATGTTGGTATTAATGTACCAGATGAGGTAGCATGATGATAGCTGTGTCTTGCAGTTGTGGTTTTGAAAAAATGGTTTGTGTCCCCTCTCTGTCCATATGAACGGTGTCTGTGTGTAACATCTATGTAATGATGTGGGATATTTTGGGGAAAAAACATATATGTGCCAAAAAGTCTGCCTGTTTCTGATCAGTGTTAGGACCTGAGAAAAGAGAGGATGTAATTCTGTGAACAGTTTAACAGGATGAAAGTTGTAAATATATAGAATGAAATGCACTCATGGCGTTTAAGAGCTCTTATTTTTTCATACAAAAGCCACTAGAAAAGATCAGATTCATATTTTTTGTAGCTTTATTTAGTAAAGACCTGCTTCCTTTATTTTTTCAGCCCCCCAGCTTCTTCCCCTGCGTATCCTGGTGGATTTGATCAATATTTCAGTGATAAGAGGATCTCTGCAGAGTTCAGACTTTATACATTATGAAGAAAACTCGCCTCAGTGTCGAAAGTCATGAAGCGCACTACATTATGTAGGTGACGGCTTAAATGGAGCCTAATGTCAGAGCTGTTTGAAGAATGGTAGGGTGCCATTTGGGAGCTAACCTCATTACTGTATGTATGTCCCACTGTGCTGACGGTGTCACATTGCCTGAGGCCTCTCTCCCCACAGAGCTGTTCGGTTTGAAGGTGTTTTTAGTTATTTTTGGTCAGATGTGTCGTTAAAGGACATGAAAAGTCTCTTTCCTTCTCTGTCTCTCTGTCTCTCTCTGGCAGAAACCTTAGGGACATTCCAGAGAAGGGAGATCCCACGTTTCAAAGAGTTGCATGTTAAACCCATATTTCTTTCAACCCTTTGAGCTAATTTAAAGGAAAAGTTTGACATTTTGGGAAATAGACTTATTCACTTTTTTTGAGGAGAGTTAGATGAGAAGCTTGATACCACTCTTTACTGTACTACAGCCAGCAGTCTGTTAGCGTAGCTTATCATTAAGACACAGCAAAATCACCATCCAAAGGTAACAAAATCCACCTACATGTTGTAAAAAATGACAATTCAACATTTTACTCTTGTTGCCTTCAGCACATAAAACAGGACATAAGAAAGTAAAACGGCAAATTGTCGTTTTTTACTCTTTGGTGATTAGTGCCTATCAGTTAGATAATTAAGTAGGTCGATTTTGTTACCTTTGAACAGAGCCAGGCTAGCTGTGTCCCCCATGTTTACACTCTTTACGCTAAGCTAAGCTAACCGGCTACTGGCTCCAGCTTTTCATTTAGTGTACCGATGTGAGAGTGGTATCGCTCTCTGCAAGAAAGCGAATAAGCGTATGTGTCCCAAAGTGACAAACTATTCCTTCAAGATTATTAAATGGACGATTATGTCATTGGCTTTTGCTTAATGACATTTTTTTATGTAAAATTAGTAAATTAGTAAGATATTCTAAGTAAGTTATCTTATAAAACAAGTTAAAGTTTTTTCTTTTAAATCAGCAACGTGGTGATCTGCCAGTGAAATTAACAGGTTAAACTGTAGACACTGAATCAGAACATTAAATGAGAATCTTAATAATTAACTACTCTAAGAAAGACTGTATGCTCACTCAGTTTTTTTCTGATGAATTATCTATCATTTCAGAACATGTGGCGTAGGCTGTGGCTCAGAAGGTCGAGCAGGTCGTCCTTCAACCACTTGATCCGCTTACTGTCCGCGTGTTGAAATATCTTTGAGCGAGACACTGAACCCCAAGTAGCTCTCCGTGCCCACTGCTCCTAAATACTTAGGGTGGGGTAAATGCAGAGGTCAAATTTCAGGTATGTACCTGTATGTATATGATGATTGTAGTTAATATCTAACATATTTTTGACATTAGCTGACACTTTTGTCCGGCCTGACTTAGTTTAACAGTAGAATAAGGGTTAGGGTCAGCCGACCACAGGGAGTGCTCTGACAAAGTCACTGTGACAAGAAAGAAGTGTGGATATGAAAGGAAGAGGCAGACAGAATATTTGGATATCAATTAGAGTAAACTAGCAGAAAAGTAAAGATACTCATGATGGGATGAAGGTTACTCTACTTCTGGGGACGACATTCAATCTCCAGCCGCAAACAAACACACAAAAAAAACCTTTTAATCCTGCATTTTACCTCATCCTAAAGTCTAATATCTGTCAGCTGCCATGTGACTTCCTATTTTTGTATTATATTATATTTGTCATTTTCCTCCCAACTGACAGCGAAGAATTTATTTAGAAACCACGTCATGCTGAACACCCATGTGACTGCACACTGTGAAACACCAGGGTGGTGTAAATACAGACATTACGCTGTATATATGTATCTACTGTAACATAAGATATTTTGCAGATGATATTTGTGAAACAGAATAGTTTAATCGTGATCCAGACTAATTCTTAGTCTGGATCACGATTAAACTATTACAATTCAGCCTTATTTGTGCAGTGTCTAATTTAGATTTTTGCTAAATATGTGCATGTTAACAGAATGATTGATGAACAGACCTGCCTTGTTTCAGGAGTAGGAGGACGATTATCTTTAGCTCGATATATCAGCAGGAGTTCTAAAGGTTAACCTGGATCGGAGCAAATTGTGGCCTTTCAGCTCTTGATGTTTGATTCCTGACGCTATTTATCCGCAACAAATTATACTCATTGCTTAATCAAAAATGTGACTAATATCTTCAAGAACTTGCTAATTTATCAGAGTATGTGCAAAATTCCCCAATCATGTGAACTGAAACTTTTTTTACGTCATATGATTTCAGTTTCACAACAGTCTGTTTGTGCCCATGCAGCATTGTGCCATTGTCAGAGCTTAATAAAGTTGTTTACATCTGTGTCTGCTGTGCTGTTGCGATTTATGCTGTTACGTTTTAATATGGAAGGAGATCAGAGGTCCTTTGTGTTTATATCAAAACAGGAAGACACCTCATTTAGTCAGTCAGATCTTTCCTGTTTGAACAGCTTGTGAGCAGAACAGATCTGCACCTCTTTGTCTCTCTCTTTCTCTGAAGCTTTTACAAATACAGACCATTTTATAAATGTTTGATGATCGTATTACTTCGAGGGTTCTGGGTTTGTGTTAAGGTTTCTCATCCTCAGTGCCATTAACAGCAAGCGCCTGCCCTGTTGAAGTGTCCTTGAGCAACCGTCTGAATGCCTTTGCTGTGGAGGGGGCAAGAGAAATGAGAGTTCATCCTGCAGGGCTCATCAGTAAGTGAAATTAAAGTTGTATTAACTGCTTCTTTCCAGCAGAGAGAGCTGCAGCTCAGAGAACATCACCAAGGACCGTGCAGGAGGACGACTTTGGGTATAAATGGACGTTGTAGAACATTTGTATCATTGATCAGAGGTTGAGCTTCATATCTGTGTCACAAAGCCCCATAAAATGAAAGAAAGAAGTTCTAGAGGCAGAACTTTTGTACCTTTGACCTTTCTGTTGCAGCACAGTGTCTCTAGGACACACAACCATACAAGGAGGACATCTATCTTTTGTTCATAGTGTTATAGAGTTCGAAGTGTGTCTCTGTGTGTGCATGCATGAACCTATCTGGGTGTTTGTCTGTGTGCATTTGCGTGTGTATTTGTGAGTGAGTGTGTGTGTGTGAGTGTGTGTGTGTGTGTGTGTGTGTGTGTGTGTGTGTGTGTGTGTGTGTGTGTGTGTGTGTGTGTATTTGTGAGTGTGTGTGTGTGCTAATTTTGGATGTGGCTGCAGGGAAAGAAAGTCTCTTGTGTGTGACAGAGCAACTGATAATTTGTCATTCTGCTCCACATACTGTAGAGAGGAAGGGAGGAGGAGGAGGAGAAAGATGGAGGAGTTAGAGGGAGGTAGAAAGGGAGTGGAAGGGTAAAGGAGGTCTGGTGGTCTGCTCTCCGCTCTGACTGCGTCTTAGATTTAATGGTGATAAGTTTTAAAGGTCAGTATATGCTCTTTAAATGGATTGTAATATCTCAGTATGAGGAAACAAATGATGATAAAACTCAAACCAGCACTATTGTTGGTGCTCTTTTTTGTGCCTCATGAACTCACAGCTTCCTCTCACCAATTCAATTACCAGATTTATCTGTCTGCCTATGACTTGTAATCATCGGTGTTTGCAAGAAACTTGCGTTGAACGGCCAATTTGTGCAATTAAAAGCAAATTAAATGTATTCAATCAAAATGAATGCAGAGCAGCGTCAATCTTCTCAGCTATCAACTTCAAATAAGGGCCATTTATTGATGTGAAAATGGTACATGTGGCATTTACACATCATTAAAATGGTTCCTCTTCTTCTTTACTGTCTCTGCGGTGTGGCTTTAATCCTATTAAAGAGGGAAGTACGGGCTGTGGGAAGACAGACATGATGCATTGAAACTGTCACCTACTTTTCTGTCTTTATATACTTGCCCTTATATCAAGGACGTAATCTTTCAGAGGGTATTATTGGATCCGTCCACTTTTTACAGTCTGAAGACTATAACATCATACAAAAAACACCCGCTCCTCAATACCTCCCCCTGCTCGTGACGTCATCCAAACAACCAGCCAGCAGCTCAGCGCGTGAACAATGTTCAAACTCCCCTGAACTACTGCAGAGGGAGTAAGACGTTGAAAGAACGTGAGCGATGTATTCAGACACAATCTGTGTTAAATTATGTAACGAAACGTTGTGAATATTCACCGTGAGAAGTTGTTTGTATTTGTCAGTCAGAAACACAAACACGTGGTGTAGCTATGGTACTAGTTAGCTTACAGCTAACTTATGCTAACGGCTTTGTCCGTTCAATAAACAAACGACCCAAATTCACCCAAATGATGCAAGACTAAAATGAAAGATTATCGTGAGAAGGGAACTTTTCCTGCTGGTATTGTCAGAAGGAACCAGTGTTACCTGTGGATGAGTACTTAGTGAAAGACTATACACACAATACATGCTGGGGATGTACTGTTTTCACTAAACAAGTCTGGAGAAAATTGTCTTAAATTAAATGTTTAAAAGGATAAACCTGCATTTCAAAACGTTTTTATTTTCTACCTTTTAATTTCTCACAAATCTCACACACTTGAGATTTACAAAAAATGTCTTAAAAATAAAAGCCCTGCATTTAAAATGTTACTTTAGTAGGCCGTCGTCTCTACAGGACAAGAAGGTGAGCTGTGTCAGTGGTCCAACACCAGAGGCAGTTACTGTCATGTTTACTGACGGTTATTGCTGCACCGTGACTATAATGACAAAAATACATTTTATTTAATACATTGTTTTTGTTAGTATAGCTGTAAACATGACTCTGTATAACATGGACTATAGAATGCATCAGAACAAAGGGGCCATAGTTGCAAGGCTCACTGTGGGGGTTGCATACAAACAGCTGTTTGCGGCTTACAGCCCTCTCTCTCTGTGACTTTATTTACAAGCATGAAAAGCTAGCTAGCTAAGTACAGAAACGTAGTGACTTGTTCTGTCAATCGATCACGTGTACCTCTGCCGATCATTTTGTTGTTTTTTGATATTTTTCTTCAGATACATGAAGCTAAAACAACTTAAACCATATATTTTGGCTTGTTTAGAAAAAACAAATACAATTCAGGCTTCATAAAAAAAAATGTTTAGACTCCAAAAGTGAAATGTGCTCTTTACAAAGATTATTTTTTCACAAACTAAACGTCATACGAATATGATCATTCGTACAGCCGGCTATCAATTCATATGGTCCTCGTCTTTCTCTGTTTAATAGATATGAGATTCTTAGTAAGAAGCATTACATGAGTGTGTTGGCACAGACACGCTTGCGAAGATAAAAATAGTCAGTGTTTGGTTTCATTTGCTCCTATCTGATTTCAATCGCCTCTCGAGGAACGGCAGAGGAACGGCAGAACAACTGGACCAGGACCGACCAGCATCGGTGCAGGTGCCTGATCATCTGCATATTGACCTCCTGAATGCTGATCCAGAGGAAGTGTGGTTTACCATCAACGCATGTGTGTTACAATTCACCAAACAGTAAGTGCTACAGAATAATAATACTGCATTTATGTATTTAAGTATTCTTATGAGAATATGTTAAGTCATGGCCATAATGTTATTAAACTACTTTCTTTTTTTTACAGGTATTGGTCGTTAATGACGGACGGCTTGGTGAGCTGTTCGATGATGACTGCGATGGCCAATTCTTGCATGAATCTCGTCCAGACTTTTGCTGGGGAAATCCTGGACGTCGTGTTGCCGCAGGTCTACAGGTACACGAGAACCTACGGCAGCATTCCTCCATCCATCCTCGGTCTGACTGAGGACCAAATCCACACCTACTTGGGGGATTCTATCGAACAGGTGCTGGCTAAAGCACTGGAGACCAAAGTGCATCATTTTGTGGCCACCAAGGAGTTCATCCAGTCGCTGCTGAGACACATTTCAAAGAAGGTAAACTCAGTCTTGGCTTTGGCCACTCAGACTCACGCCCTGGAGTCAAGACTCCCGGTGTTTTTTGTCAGCGGCTGCGTGGCTTCCATCGGAGACTTTACAGATACGGTTCGTCAGTTTGCCACCAAGGGAGCCCTCGAAGCGCAGCAGGAAGCTGAAAGGATGATTGAATACGAGTGGTGCCTGGCTGCTCCGTATGAACCAAGCGGAGAAGTGGAGTCCCCTGTATTCCTTTTAAATTCCAGAAGTGACTTGGTGAAGAAATTGGTGAAGAAATACATCATTCACATGGTGGACGTCCTGAAGAGCGCTCAAATGTCACACTGTGAAATGAGCTCTTGCAACCACGGGTATGTCTGTATTAGAGTTGGCACAAACATACAAATGTTGACCGTGCAAGGCAGGCAATCAGATACACGGAGCACTGCCATGTTTCCCTATTGTGATTTTGATGCCATACCGGGCGCTATACCTGACAGCGATGACACCCATTCTGAGAGCTGTCCCTTCAGTTCAGTTACCGTCATCGCCGCAATGGAGGATCGTTTTCGCGGCGTAAGCCCCAAATCAATGGAGTCCATCAAGGATATAGCCGACGAACTGGTACAAGAATTCTTGGAAGAAGATCTGCAGGGGGAAGCGCAGGAAGACAGTTGTCAAAAAGTTGGCCGCGGTGGGCTCGAGGTCGTGGACAACGTTAAACTAAGGGAACTCACAAACCGACTCTTCGACGTGGTGATGACCGGACACGACTACCAGATTCCGTCTGTGCCAGCCGGAACACGCATGTGTGCGACACTGTGACCTACAGAAAGCTGAGGGGAAAAGACGTCGTTGACAAAGGCATCCTCGCTTACGCCCTTTACCTGAGGACGGAGGAGGTTGTTACTCGTTGTGCTGTCCTGTGGTCAGAACTACACCCAGATCAGTCTGCTCATGCATCACTAGGCCCTCTCGTTGACTCGTATGACGGGCTCGCACCCATTGAAGCAGGAGATTATTCAGAAGCAGTGAATGCAAGTTTCCCTTCTCTCACCACGTCTACCGTGTCGAGTCAATATTCTATGGTCATATATGATGTAAACCCTGAGCCGGTGGCGACGCAGTCAGTAAGCATTGTGCACAGAACCGTGTACGCTCTGCTGGTTGGGGAGATGACCCCCGTCATCAGCGCTGCAAATGCTGAAAAAATTGTGGCGATTGTAAGGAAAGCAATGGAACAGTGTCACAATGTGGACCCACCGCTCTACGACCACTTTGATGCCTTCTTGATGAATTGAACTTACAAAGACATTTACCAGGATGCCATCAGCGACCTTCTGCTGACGTTTGGTTCAGTAGAAGAGCTTCAAGAGGCGGTGATAGTAGGGGATCCCAGCTTTGAGGAGGCTTTGATACGAGCACTGAGGAAACCTACATCTTCCTACATCTCCTCCAACGCCTCGTGGAAACGCAGCCAAGAAAACAACCTGCGGTTTCTTCAAGAAACACAAAAAACTGTGCTGCAAAAAAAAGAAGGCTAGCAAGACCACCCCTGTCATTTCTCTGACCAGTGACCAGGACGGCAACTTACAGGGTAAGTAACACATCAAAAAGACTTTATGTTCATTTTATTAAAAATGTAATTTGATGGACAAAACATCCAAATCTATGAATCCAAATAATTACATTTTTTTTGTTTTTTTCCCCTCTGAAAGACCAAACAGAGCATCGCAAGTGTCCACCCATGAGCAGGATAGCTGCCTCCATCAGGCACATGTGCTCCTCTTCAAGGAAGATGTTTTCTTCTGTCGCTAGAGCACTGTGCAACCCATGCTTCGCTTGCCTCCGCCCAGAGAGTGAGTGGAGCTTCAGGAGAGAGAGCTCTTGGTTGACTGGAAGCGAGCATCCACTCGACTAAAGCAAGTTTGTGGAGAAGCCTTTTCAAATGTCTAAGAGCCGGGGGATTGTTAAGAAATTTGCAAATATGAAAAGTGTGGACCTACTATTCCTCTACATTGCTGTCACATGTGTCATTACACAAGTAAAGTGTTTTCAATATGACATACCAGATTAAGGGGATTAACACATCTGAAAACTTGAATTGAATTCCTAAAATCTTAATCCCCAACCCTATCTGCAGGTCAACTGGAGGAGCAGAAGATTCCCCGTATTCACACGTTGGTGTGTATATTTCTTCAGTGAATAAAAGCTACTAAGAGATATTGCTGATGGTCACCACATGCATTTATTTCGACATGCTATACTATGACTTTTTTCGACACTCTATAATGTGACTTTTCTTTAACTTCCTTCGACATACTTAAGCATGACTTTTTTTTTACTTATAATATAAAATAACATTTTAATGAATAAGGTTAGGAAGAGAGAAAATAACAAATACAGATGAGACAGAGAGGATCAGAATGAGAAAGCCAATTTAGGAAACAAAAAGCAAGATTATAACCATGGCGAAAGAGGCACAAGAGGGCATGAGAGAGAGAGAGTGAGATGAAGATAAAAAAGGCTAAAACATGAAGGTGTGGAGGGATGTCAAGAGAGAGAAGGGATGTAATGAATGAGACTGGAGAAAAGAGGAAAAGAAGAACAGATGTATGCATCCAGCTACACGATGCAAAGATGCATTTCATAAATAGGATGGATAGAGGACGATAAAAACAATCTGTCCCTGTGTAACAAGATATAAAAATGAAATATGACCGAAAACTTCCTGGGTGGTGAACGTCGGCCCTCTCCTACAGGTGGCAGCCTCGAGCTGGAGAAGACTCTTCTGCCCCCTTATGCCTGTTCAAAATGTTTCCTATGTTTAGCAGTCCTAAAACAGGTTGACATTTTGTGAGTTACTACTATATGCAGCATAGACTATGCCCTACAAATGTAGGGAACAGTAACAATTATACAGAAAGGCTTGAGTTGAGATGAAGGCGTTTAGAGTTCAGTCTGACTGGATAATCTGTAATAGATGGAGCATTTTATGCATTTTTTTTGGCCTGTTATTTTACCACAAAACAGTAAATAGTTGAAAACCTTGGCAAAAACGTCAAGAAATATGAGGAGAAAACACATTATCATCATAGAAAATGTTTTTCGTAGCTTATCGATCGATCATTTGTAATTACCTTGAAATGAATGTAATAACCTATTATGCAATATACATAAATAAGTGATTTATTAGAAAGAACCACACCAAATTGTGAATTCCACAAGAGTTAAAAGCTGAGATGCTACTCTGCTAAGCTAAGCTATTTAGCTTTAAGCAGGACTAGTTCAGCTGTTTTTGTTCTCCATGACTGGAATTAAGTACCGTCTCCTTTATATGCCGACGGTCAAGGAGGGTTAAAAGAAGAGATGGCACGTGTCATATCATTGGGGTACGACACATTTGGAGCAAAATCTGTTCTGCTGCACTTGCCAAAAGGCTCACAGTCATAAAACATGAGGAAGATTGATTTGTTTCACTGAGGCGTCCACAGGCAGAGTGTCATCGTTGCCTACTTTATGGGTGAGAGTTACAATTCTTGAAAAGATCTTTAATAAAAGACCATAAAAAAATACTTTATATTCGAAAACGTTCTGTTGTTTATCGACCGCCATCCATTATAGCCGACCCAAAAGGTTCTGTCAGACCGAGCTCACCCAAAGAGCACCTGAGGGGACACCATCCCATTATTTCTAGTGCTGTCTGCTGTAACCCTCCAACATCGCAGCTCCAGTTGAACTGTGCACGTGTCACACCCCATAGCTCAAGACTCTGTCCCAGCCTTCATTCAATAGCCTTGCCTGTGGACCAAGCAACCTCCACCAATCATCAGAGCAAGCCTGAGAGGCAAAACCTTCAGCTCTCAGGTATTCAGTGGACATCGCCACGTATTCACAGCTACAATTGGACTTCATTCACACTGTCACTACTGTCTAAATACCCACAACCGCAGCTGTGTGAGTGTGTGAGAGAGAAAGAGAGAGAAAGAGAGAGAAAGAGAGAGCGAGAGAAGTAAACATGCCTGAAATACAAAGACTGTGATGTTTCATTCATTACGTTGTCAGCATGAATAATAGATAGCTAATTGATATGCAGTACATCACACACATACACACACTTCCATGTGGGGTAGCACTCTGAACTAATATTTGTAAGACTCCGTTACATCCAAATTTGTCAATTTCCCAAGAGTGAGAGAGTGTGAGAGTGAGAGAGTAAGTGTGTGTGTAATGGCTAATATGGGAAGATGTCCTATTTCCCAACCTGGGGTCAGATCCTCCCAAGAAGTCAGAGGATAGATCTGGGGGTCATATGGTGATCAACAGGAAAGTAAACTGATACAGTACAAAGCTTTACCCTTCTTAAGACTAGTTATACGTGCATATAGTATGATCCTCATCTTACACAGATGATGCATACATCAGCACTCAAACAGTAGAGACAACAGACAATTCACATTTAAAGTTTCATGATTATGGAGGATGCATAATTACTAGAAGCAGGGGAAACGGCTAGCCTTGCTTAGCATGGCCTGTGTTCGCTAAGAACTAAAAAGTCTCTAAACCTGGACACATTTCTGATTCCCTGGTCTCGAGGTCAATCGTTTTTTTTGGTTAGATGCCTGAAATAAGGTCTGTGTATAACACAAGCTTAAAAGATTTTAATGTTTAATGTCGACAAATATTCCACTTGTGAATTTGAAGCTTTTTTCGCAAAAGGAGGTTTCCAACAAGAAGACTAAACATCATCCCGCCGAACACTAGTCGGCCTACGAAGATACGTCACCCTGCAGCACTCACAGTTACAGCCAGGCGGCAGCTTCTGGGTCTACAAAGTGAAGCCAACGAGGAAGTGCATTAAACCGGCACTCTTTCATACAGCCAGCAGGGGGCGACTCCTGAGAGCTGCCAATTAGAGATGTCATTTATAAACATTTTAACAATTTGAATGTTAAATGCACTTAAGCGTCATCTTTTCAACATCCAGCATTCCTTTAGTTTGATCCATTGTTGTAATAAACATATTGCTAACGTGCGCTTTAACACGCAGAAATGAGACTGGTATCAATATTATCAGCTAACTCTCTGCATGAAAAGACAAGCGTATATATCCCCCCAAAAAAGTATTTGTAGCCATGAAGCAGAGGGAAAATAACAAAGGTTTCAGGTGTCTCAAGGTAGATGTCCTGTATTTGACATTAATATTTAGACCTCCTTATTTTAGCCTGAATAAGCCATGAGGGGAAAAACAGAGGAGTAAATACACAACTCACGTAATCTGAGAGTGACGGATGAAAGAAAGACAGAGAAAGAGGGAGAAGGAGGAGAAAGTAGAGTTAGAGTATGGAAACAAAAGCAGAAACTCTTTTCCCCCCCCTATTTGACAAAACAGAGTTGAAGGACAAGCAGTGTTCTGAAAGTCTGAGAGAAGTCTCCAGTCTGAATACCGAGCCTCTCAAACTGTTTGTGCTCAGTGTGCGTTTGAACGCCCCCTCACTTAGATACCTGTCTCCTGGGAAACCGGTGTGTACGAGAGAGAGAGACACACACACACACACACACACACACACACACACACACACACACACACACACACACACACACACACACACACACACACACACACACACACACACACACACACACACACACACACACACACACACACACGAGCTGTGGAGTAAAGAAAGGGAGAGAGGTGGGGGGGGATTCAACAGTAATGAGTTCAAACACTCACATATACACAGGCGCAAGCATACACACACACTTGCATCTCAGCTCCCTCTGCTCCCTGCCTTTAAGCTGCAATGAAACCTGAGCCAATAGAAAGCCTCTGTTCATGTGATGTCGGCCAATCACAACCTAGCAGGCTGACACACCCACAAGAGTGGCAGGGTGCTACTGAGGTAGGATTGGAAGTGTGTGTGCGTGCCAGTGTATGTAAGGATGTGTGGATACCTTTCTGTTCTGGTGCGTGTGTGTGTGTGTGTGTGTGTCAGAGGAAGCTCCCAGCAGGTTCTGATGTTATGCTGATGTTGGTCCTTTGAGGGAAACAGAGAAGCGGCTGAACCCCTGACTGCTGCTCTCACCGTGAAACAGGAACACACACTCAGTTCATGTCAGCAAAGATTTGATTACACGTGGACACACAGGAATTCAAGACACACAAACACACACAGACAAACACCCACACACACACACACACACACACACACACAGACAAACACACACACCCTTGCCAGCTCTTTGAGGGCAGTCTTGAACGGTCAGCGGTGGAAAATGTGTCTCCTGCGGTCAGCTCTGCAGCTCTGCAGAGGAAGCTGAACTTTCCTCCATTTTATCACAACCAGCAGCTTCATTACTGCCAAAATGGAGGCCTGATGGAGTCCACTGTTGATTAAAGGGGCAGTCCACACAAACTGATCCCAGGCACAAAAGCAAAGAGAGAAAATAACATATAAGAGCAGCGAATAAAAGGTGAGTGAGCGGTTTCTTCTAGGCAGTGAAAGCTGCAGGAGGTGATGGAGGAGAATGTCCAAACCAAACTATCTAAATATTTTGGGTAACTCGCTTTCTTGCAGAGTTTGATGGGAAGCTTGATATCACTCGCATGTCTGTACAGTCTGTACAGTGTATATGAATGGATGAGTACACAGAGGCTGTGACTTCATATATCAGCTTCTGTGAGGACAGCTGTGTTCCAACAAGCACCAGGGTGAGCTACAACAATGACAAACCCTGGTTTACAGCAGAACTCAGACAGCTAAGGCTGCACAAGGAACAGGCATTTAGGAGTGGGGACAAGGACTTGTACAAAGAGTCAAAGTACAGGTTTAGCAAGGCGGTGAGAGACGCTAAACGACTGTACTCTGAGAAACTGCAACACCAGCTCTCAGCAAGTGACTCTGCTTCTGTCTGGAGAGGCCTCAGACAGATCACCAACTACAAGCCGAAAACCCCCCCACTCCATGAACGACCTCCGCCTGGCAGACGAGCTGAACGAGTTCTACTGCAGATTCGAAAGACAATGGGACAGTCCTGACTCCGTCAACCAGCCCCAGACCACCATTTCAGAAGTTTAAAAGGAGCACAAATGTGATATGAAAAAGACATCAGAGAGGAGGAAAGCCTGAAGAGATGAAAGAGACTCACAGAACACCAAAGGTACAGTTCCATCTGTTTATTGATTAACTATAAAATATCGAGTTACTAAAACAATTTAAAAGAAACACTGATAAACGTGGTTGCTGTCTGTAAAAAAAAAAAAAAAAAAGAAAAAAAAGAAAACATACACATACAGTATAGAGTGACAGAATATATCTGGTTTCAGATTTATCTCTAAAATGTTCCTTTTTGCTTTTTTACAAGATTAGACATGTGTACAAAGTATATTCTGATAGCTTTTTCTCCTCGACAGTGAAGGATCATTTACAAAACGTAGATCATTTTTCTATTTATTTTCAAAATAATCTTTTTTTTTCTGTAACAGGACAATAACGATACTGAAGGAACAGCAGACGAAGAACCAGCCTCCAGTCCACCTCTCTCTCTCTCATTCTCTCTCTCTCTCTCTCCCATTCCTCTCTTTCTCTCTCTCTCTCTAGCAGCTAGCTCCCAGTGCCTGTCAGCAGTATTGCTTGAGAGGCGTGGACGATTGTTCAGAGAGGGGAAGCAAGGGGGAAACAAATGACGGAAACATGCAAAAAAACAGATAAAAACAAAAAGGTTGAAAAAAATAAATCACAGCAAAGACAAGCCAAATCAAAACAGCCAGTGAGAAAAAGAACATATGCAAAATCAGGCTCTTAAAACTTATGACACCAAATGAAAATGAAGGCAAAGCATGAGAGAGAGTGTGTGTGTGTGTGTGTGAGAGAGAGTTGGACCCTGTTTGAAGGCCTAAGGCTGGGCTTTGGATGGAGATAGGGGGCAAATAGAGATTGGAAGGCAATAACACACCTAAAAGGGTTACAAAGGTGTGGAAGTGTGTGTATGTGTGTGGTAATACCAGAGGATAAGAGTGCGATGTGTTATCTCTCTCTCTCTCTCTCTCTCTCTCTCACACACACACACACACACACACACACAGAAAAAAAAGTGCTTTAGCAGCTCCAGGGGTAAACAAACATTCATAACGGGCATGTGAACTTTCGCTCTGCAAACACCGGTACGACCCGTGTTCTCCCATTACGCTGAGATACCAGCTGGAGATCCATTTTGGTCGACTGTCACTCAAAACTTTTGAACTTTCGTCTGCAGAAATGCGAGTGTCGGCCTGAAGGAGCAGACTGAGGAGCAGCAGGCCTGAGGAGCAGGCGGGGCTTTAGCAGATAAGATGTTCTGGCATCAATCAATCAATCGGGTAATTTCAGAAAACAGCACTTAAAGTCACTCCGTACCTTGTCAAACCGCTTTCAATACTAGCAGCACATTTATCAAACGTTTCCTTTACCTCTCCTGCACTGAAATTCTACTGGCAGACGTCTTTTGTCATTTATCGAAAAATATGTGACATTAAACAACATTAACATCTTGGGCTGTCCTCCAGACATCACGCAGCCCATCTGAGAGTGAGTAAATATACGATGTAGCCTATAATAAAATCAGACAAAAGAGTAGAAAATATTAAACCTATTGAATATCAACAAGACAATCTTCAATCTCTGCAGCAAAGCAGAGAGAGGGCAACGTGGTAAGAAACACAAGAGAATCACCATGATAATCACAGATATACTATATATATATATATACATACATATATAGATATATATATGTACACAGTATTCTATATACTGCATATAGATCTGATAGAAACTCTACACACAATTGTGTAACAAAGTGGGTTAAAAGCTCAGGAACGGATTTCAATTATAAATCACACAGAAGGCATTTCTGGGGAAACGCCGATCTGATTACTTTGATGAAGGGAGCAGTAGGGGGCGGGACCTAAGCGAAGGTTTTGGCGAATCATCATCATCATCATAAGGCCTGGGGGAGTAAGGCCGCTCGAACGCTCACGACCCTGAGCACGACATTCAACGGTCTCCCCCTAAAATACGGTTAAACTAGGCACGTGGAGAAAAAAATAGAATTCATAAGCAGCTCAGACAGCCGAAAAGATGAAGGTGTAAAAGGGCCGCGTGGGTTCGTTTACCTGTGTGTGTGTGTGTTTAGGGGAGAAGGGGCATCACCGGCATACAGAGGAGAGGCAGGTGGTGGGGGGGGAGTCGGCAAATACTCTAGGAAGACGCACAAGTCTCCCAGTCACAGTCTCCTCTGCAGCGGAGCTCGTTCAAAGCGCACTCATGTCAAAGATGATTGCTTGGAGGGTAGAAATGTGATCGAACGGGGAAAACGGCAAAGATTGATGTCCATAAAACAGCAGAAGCAAAAGAAAAATAACAGCTGACAAAAGGACACTCAAAGGTTGAAAACACTGCAGCCAAAGCCAATGAATGAAGCCAAACTGTGGCAGGTAACCGTTCAAATTGAATTATGCCCATGATGTAATCAGCGCTGGCAGCTTCCTACTCCCTATCTGTGCCACGTCCTTGATGCATCTTGGACTGACTGCAATGTTTACAACCCTGAAAACACCTTAACATTTTTAAAAAAGGACAAATCCACCCTGTGGGACTCCCACACTGTCGATACATCGGCCGGTCTCGTTCAGTGCATTCAGAGTCACTTTGTGATCAAGTGTTATCCTTTACTTTTCTTGGTTACCCATTTTTGTCCTACGTTTCCCAGCATGCTTTTTCGACATCCCCCAAACACAGAACCCTGTAGCTATGCTGCTGTCAGGTGGAGGAGCTGGTGTCTCTCGCTCCTCTTGGCTCTACTGCGTTCACACCAAACGCGATGAACGCGGTCTCTTCGGGGACTATTTGTGTTCATTCGCGTGAACCGCGCTAGACGCGCCGGAGAGGGGGCGTGGCTTATCGCCCTGAAAGCCGTTCAACTGTCCGCCATCAACTGTGGAAAAAATAACCTCTATTTCTGCTTAGTACGTGTTGTGGAAGTCCCAGATATCACGGGAAACTAAACGCCGTCATGTCTGGGTTCATAACATTGTCCAGAGGAGCTCCGTGGATTGTATCGAGCTGTATTCACGGTGTCTAGCAAGCCACACGTCGGCTGTATACTACAGCTGTATGAGCCCCAAATAAACTGATTTGGCTGTGATTTAACTGCAATAAACCGACAAAAAGGGACTCCGGAATAACTACGTAATGATGCCGATTTGTACTTGTTTTCTCAATGGAGCTCGGATCGATCAGTGCTATGCTCAGCTAACATTGTAGCAGCTCCATCAACACTCACCATAACGTCATCTAGACGTAAATACGGCAGCGTCTATTCATTGTTTGTACCATATGGTTTACAGACACACATAGTTTGGTCCGGTCTCTATTGATATGAGGGATCGTAGAGCTCTGGGTGAACACAGATGGCTACAGTATTCGTTTCCTGATTCAACAACGGCAGGACGTCGGTGATGACAGGAGAAACATCTCAACGCTGATAGGCTATCGCGCCACAGCGTCACGCGATTTTTTCGCAGAAGTTCAAACATTTCAACCTCTGCGTTTGAGGCGATTCGGCGTTTGACGCGCCAAACGCGCCGCGCCATCGCAAATTCGCGTCACTCCAGTCTCATCGCGTCTGTACATAGACTTTGTATGTAATCTACTCGCGCGAATAATTCGAGCCGCGTTTGGTGTGAACACGGCATAGTCTCCCTGTGTGGTTAAAAAATGGGCAAAACACAAGATACATCAACAGCAGCTGGTTTCGTAGTGTTTAAATGTTCTCAGGGTGGATTCTTCCTCAAAGAATAGGAACTAAAGATGAAAATGGGAAGTGCTTTTTCATAGTACAAGATTCCTTCCTCTCTCTCTCTCTTTAAGCCTGAGTCTCTGAGGGAGTCAGAAGTTTTAGTAGTACGCGGACAGTCGGCCTGCCCGAGTGAGGATTGTCAAGGGGAATTGAAGGGGTTAACTTAAATTGGGACAGACGTTAAGTGTTAAGTGCTTTCTGTTGGACAGCGATGGAAGGACTCTCTACTTCTCTGTCTGTGCGTCTCTTTCTCTGTCCGTCGCTCCTGCTGTTCTGTAGATACATTTATATGACTAACATCACCACGGCAACATCATAATCACAACGTCACATCACCGCCGTGTGCGTCCATCCGTCCGTCCGTCCGCTTGCCTCTCTCCTTACCATCATTCACAGTTCATTAAAGCTTCTTGACTGTTAACCTCTTTAGAAAAAAGTACTCTGACATAAATCTATTACATGAAAATAAAACACTCATATTTTCCTCTATATAACTGTGTGTGTATTACATGGAGGTGAGTATTTACACGCGTGTCTATGCAGGGTATATTTACATGTAAAAGGAGACTGAGGTGCTCGTGTGTGTCCTCAAGCGTTCCCTTGAACACCACGAGCAGAACAGTGTTGATGGAGTCTTATATGTGTGCAAAGGTTTCAGGAGACTCGGTCCTTGTAATACTGTCGATAGTGTCTCCAGTCTCTGTAGTCGAAGCTGCTCATGACAGTCTGTTTGAAGTGTATCGTGGTGTCGTTACTTAAAAGATCCATCATGAATGAAGATCAGTGATTAGACTTGGGAAGAGACCGGAGGGGGGGGGGTTTAACTCCTTGCGAGGTCCAAAGTTAAGCGAGTCGTGATTTGGATCCATGAACTGGTAGGGAGTTCTGCGAGGGATCAGCAGATGACCGGGACTCCGTCGGTGTTGAAGATCATGCCCGTGGTGGGCTCGTAGGTGCCGGCCAGATAGTAGAGGTCCTCGCTGTCGGCGTAGCGGCGCGTGTGGGTCATCTGCTCGTACTCCTCCACGCTCACCACCAGGCACTTGTGGCTGACCGTCTGCACGTCATTCTCGTCGCTGTGAGAGGACTGGTAGAGGGCGCGCTGTGACAGAGACAGAGAGGGGTTTTATTCTAAATATGTTCTACCCACCGACACAATTAACTGCTTACAGCTTTGTGTTTTTCCTTTAAGCTTTTCTTTCTGTTTTCTTTTTACTTGACCCACAATCACACACACAGTAGAATGAATCAGAACATCAGTGGAACAGTGAGAGTAGATAGCAGAGCCCTTTGTTTTCTCTCACCTCCATGAAGTCTTTCCTCTGGATAGACGAGTGCAGCGCTGCTGGTAAAGACTGACCGCACATCTGATCCCAGTTCTGCAGAGGACAGACACGTTTTAGCAAAACGCTTCGTACTAATAATACACAAACGTGTCTTCAGTCTGACGTGCGTTTGTTTTACTGAACAGCTAGGAATGAATCGTGCATTAAATACTTTAAAAAGTCACGATCGACCTCATCATGATGACCTCGTGGCTTTCTAATGATACAGCAGCATGATATATTGCAATGAGGAAATAAGAGACAAATTAAGGAGGCAGGTTCTATTAGTTATGAGATTGAACTGAATAATTCCAATTTCATGATTTACATTTCCTGGAATTTAATAGTCAAAACGCTCTCACCCGTGAATAAGACCTTCTGTTATTCAGACAAAATAAATTTAAGAAATGAAATGATCTTTTACTGAAAGACAAATCACAATTCTCAGATAGTGATTTATCGAGTTTTGTGCCTCAACAATGACGACGATGTTTAAACTCTAAGTCCAGTTTAATCCGTCAGTAATTTCTGGACCTGTTTTCTAAACTTGAGGGTCCGTATTCATGAAGCTTCCTCGTGCAAAGAGTTGCTCCTAGTGGTGAAATTCTAAGAATATTCTTAATTTTAACATTTTCTAATGACAAGATCCTGGTAGAGACAAAAGTTATTCACAAAGTAGCTTAGTCCTAAAAATCTCCTGAGGTGAAAGTGGAGAAGGAAGGAGGACCTTAGGAGACTTAAGAGTTTCTTAAGCTGAGGAGAAAATGGTGGAAAGACTCCTCGCTAGAAATGTTGAGGCTACGTTAAAAGCTCTCCGAGTGCATCCTGAGAATGTTGGAGAACAGGCTCCTACCTTCTTGTCGGTGAGTTTCTTGCCGGGGTTGGTTTCCTCCGGATGATAGAACCAGTTGACCCTGACCACCATGTTGCTGCCCCAGGACTCCCACATGCTCTGGATGCGGCCGATGAAGGGCAAGTTGGGCCGGCCGGCGGACAGGAACACGGCGCAGTCACCGATGCGGATCATCTCTCGCCCACGCACAATGGCCTTATAGAAGAGCTTCTTAGCCTTGCCCTTCATGCCGCGTCTCTGTGTGTGTGTGTGTGTGTGTGTGTGTGTGTGGGGGGGGGGGGGGGGGGGGGGGGTCAGAAGAGGACAGATAGGTCACAAAGTGAAGGGATATTTGGAAGAACACATTTGGGTGTTTCTCTTCTGATTTTTGTATATACGAGTGATATTTTTCTTCTCACCTGAGTGGGTTTTCCAAACCACTTCCAGAGCTGTCTGGCTGGGAGGAAAGCAGATATTTTGGGCCTGTTCTCCACACTGGGAAGCCTCTGACGTTTAGCCAGCTCCTTGGTTGTGGGGAGGTGGACGCCCTCTCTCCGCTTTGGTCTCCCCACCTTCCCCTCTCCTCCGCTGGGCTTCGGTTTGGGAGGACGGCCCCTTTGCCCCGAGCCCTTCCCCGTCGCTGGTTTAGCAGGTTTGGCGGGCTCAGGAGCAGAAGGAGTCGGAGAGGATGAAGGGGAGGGAGATTGTGAGGGAGGAGACAGCTCGTCTTCCTCCTCTTTTACCTCCACTTCCTTCTTCAGCTCTTCCTCCTCTTCTTCCTCTTTCGTCTCTTCTTTCGGTTTGTCCTGTACTGGAGGTGGGGTGACGGGGCCTGGTGGAGGCGTACGGGTCCTCTCTTCATCGGAGCTGCAGGAAGAGTCATCGGTGGAAGAAGAGGACGACGAAGAGGACGACGATGAAGAAGACGAGGAGGAACCAGAGCAGGACGAAGAGGACGACGAGCAACTCGAGGTGCATTTCTTCTTTTTCTTTAACTTCCCTTTCTCCCCTTCCTCCTCTGACTCCGAGCTGCTGCTACTCTGAGATTCATCTTTAATCTTCCTCTCCTCTCTTTTCTCCACCTCCTTCCTCTCCTCTTTTTTACCTTTCTCCTCTCTTGTGTCCACCTCCTGTCCTCTGCCAGCACTTCCACGACTCTCTGTCTTCTCCTTGACCAGCATCGGCGCTTTGTAGGCGGAGTCTTTCTCTTTCAGGCCAGACTCTCTATCCGGGGCTTTTGGTCTCGCCTTTAGCAGTTCCTGATTGGCTGTGGCCGTGGTGATGGGGGTGTGGTCTCCTCTGACTCCTCGACCCTCTAGCAACATCAGGGCCTTGGTCTTCTTGGTCTTTGGGGAGGTGACACCTTCGTGGTCCAGCTTCACGAGGGGCTCTGCAGGCTGGGACTTGCGTCTCACCACTGAGCCCACGTCACTTTGCCCCGGGTTGGGCTTGGGCCTGGAGATGGAGCTGGGTCTGGAGGACAGCTGGTCGGACGGCATCTTCAGTTTGGGTCTTGGTGCCGATGATGATGACAATGAAGATGATGATGAAGGTCTGGGAGTCAGCGAAGAGCCCGGTTTGCCTGTTGACAGCCTGGAGACGGGACCAGGTAGAAGTCCAGAGCTGTGGCCGGGTCTGGAGCCGCTGTGATGGTCCGAGGACGGTTTGGTTTTGGGCGAAGCAGAAGTGGGTCTGGGTGTGGACGAAGCGCTTGGCTTGGGCGCAGTAGATGACGGTGCCATAGCGGGTCGGGACATCGGCCTGTTGGTGGTGGGACTGTCACTGCTGCGACTCTCTCTTTCTCTGCGCTGGCTGTTGTACGAGCTGAGGTTGGGCTCGCTGTACAGATCCACGGTCAGGACCTTTCCATAGGTGGAGGGGTAGAGGGAGGGAGGGAGAGCACGGCCTGGTTTAGGAGCAGAAGGCTGGGCTGAGCTGGCCTTCCTGGGCACCGGGTTGGGAAGGGTGGGGCTACTTGCAGGAGACGTGGCGGAGCTTTTGCGGCCTGGTTTTGCCTGGGTTCCCATGGTTGGCCGGGAGGCAGGTCGGGGCTTCTCCGGAGCCGCCTTCTGGACAGAGGAGGTCCGGTCCTGGGAAGGCTTGGCTGGAGCCTGGGGCCTCTCTGCGGGCTGCGGGGAGGAGGATGGAGGATCAGCTTTTTCACGGCCATCTGGGTTCAAAGAGGTCTCTGAAAAATAGGAAAGGAGAGACCACAAAGAGGTTTAAACTCTGTTTGTCTGGGCCAAATGTAAACAGGTTTACACTGGATATGCTGACATGTTCATTGTGTGGCTTCATGATCTTTGTGGTGAGAACAGATGACAAATGAGCAACACTTCTGAATTGAAAACATTGCATTTCAGAACTGCTTACCCAGTAGAAAGGAGGCCGGCGTCAGCAAATCAGACATGCAACATGCCATTTATTACAGCGAGAGTGACGGACTCTGAGCTTTGCAGAACAACGACGAAGCTGTTTGAGCAAATTTAATGAACTGAAATCAGAGCCGACAGCCGCGGTCAAATATGAGAAGTTTGATGAAAGATCTCTCGGAGCCGTGAGCTATTTCTGTTGGTCCTGTTTTAAAAAGATGAATCAAAAGACTAAGAGGACCAAAGCATTTTACCTTTTTATTGGTCTCTATGATAAATATGGAAAAAAATAAAGACAGCAACGAACTGCATGTAACTCACTTCTATTATTATTCCTGATAATCAACGCAAATGAAATCACTTTTTGTTATATTCGGTGGAATCTTGTAAATGCCATTAGGAGCACTAAGAGGAGGCAGAGGAACGTATCTGTCTCACGTACGACTGTCGAGTGACAGTGTGAGCGAATATGAATTCTTCATATTATTGTTACCAACTGTATCTTTAAGTCCATTTTTGGTCTTAAATGGATAAGTGAGGCACCCAGAAGAGAAACTCTGCTCTTCCACGATGAGCACTGATGAAAAGTCATCTCTTATTTGATTACGTTGGGCCGACACGTTTGGCTCCAGCATGTGAGGAGATGTCTTTTACTGGTCCCAGGGAATTAATCGAAGAAGAAAGCATATTTCAAATAAAGACAAACGTGATGGCAGCACTTAATGTACAATTCACTAGTTTTATCTTTAGCACCACCTCCATTATCTTTACCTCCCATAGGAAACATTAGCTTTGATTTCATTGATAGTTCTTAAAGATTTGACACTTTTGGTCAATCATTTCTGTGAAACTCATGGTTTCTACCAGCATTATCATTGATACTCCGAGGATATCATCTATTAGTAGGACACGCAGCGGGTCGGTGGGTTGGTAATAATTATTAAGTGGACTAAAGATGGTACTAAAAGCTTAAAGCCTCATATAAGCCAACAACAGAACATAACTGTTTTTTACTCGATCCATCCATCAGTTCCCGAGGAAGCAGTTTGATTAGCTCACCTGGTTTGGGTTTGGGTTTGCGACCAGGTCTTCCTTTGATCTTCGGAGCGCTGTCCTCCGGCTTTGTTCCCGCTTCTTTGCCCTCTTTGCTGCACTTGCGGACTCGCCTCCTGGAGCAGCTGGCCACGAGCAGCGCGGGGGACGGCTCGGCGCCTGGACAGAAGCAGAGAGCCATCGGGCTTTATGGTGGATCTGAAATATTTAAACTGTGTGCTCTTCATGGTTCTATCGTGGCTGCAGGACATATATATATATAGCTGACCGGGTTTCTGGACAAGAAAAAAAACTAAATAAATCAATTGGATTTTTGAACTCTGTGGAACAAACATAGTGGAAGCACCTTGCTTGCACATTTTTTTTTTACATTTATTTACACCAGCTTCTGATATGCAAAAATCAACAGAAGAGCCACAGAGAAAATACTGTAAAAAAAAAAAAGGTGTCAAATATTTTTTGTGTTTTTGTGCTCCATGTCATTATTCTCCTTTAGGAGGCCCTGTTTTCCTCGCTGTATTTAATGTGGACGACCATGAAGGCAGAACCAGGCTTTAGTCTTGGACAACACATCCACTTAGGAGGAACTATATATATACACACACACATACACACATCAACACACACACACACACACACACACATCCACACACAGCAGTTCAAAGAGTAGCGATGTACCGGAATAGCTGGAAGTTAGCAGCCCTCTACAGGGAAAACACTTATGCTAAAAACATCAACACACACACACACCAATAGCGTTCATGCATATGCAGACAGGCCTGATCTGAGGCCTGCTCACACACACAGTCACACACACACAAAGATATTATTTGTTAACCAAGCAGTGAGGGTAAGATGCAATTTAAATCTGTGACTTCACCGTGTGTGTGTGTGTGTGTGTGTGTGTGTGTGTGTGTGTGTGTGTGTACTCACAGTGGATCTTGTAGTCTGGCGGCAGCAGTCTCATGTGGGAGAGGGGGATGCGGCCTGTGTCTCCGTCGTCAAACTCCACCGTGATAAGATCATCATTCTCGTCAATATCTGAACTTCCTGTTTACGGGACGAAACACAGTCAAAGGCCGTTTGAGTTTGACAGTTTAGGAGATAAAAGAACCTGTTTTAACGCACGTGTTTTAATTTGTATAACTGGGTGACACCCAATCACTCAAGCAATATTACTCATAGTTCATTTCAGTGAAGCGCTCTGAATAGAAAGCACCCGGACTAATTATGTTCCCATTACCATCCGGCTATTTAAAGCAATAAACTGAGCTGAATCATACTCTGTGAAGATCTTTTATATTTGTTTGTGCTGCCAGCTACAATTAAATAGTCAATGTAAGTCGATTATGTAAGTGATGGGTGTGTGTGTGTGTGTGTGTGTGTGTGTGTGTGTGTGTGTGTGTGTGTGTGTGTGTGTGTGTGTGTGTGTCTGCTCTGGTGCAATACCGTTGACAACGGTGCCGGGATAAAGGCAGCGGTACTGCTGGCTCCAGTAGGCAGCGATGCGGGTGCCCTCTGGGAGGTAGCGCACGGACGGGGGCTTCACATTGATGATCTGCACACACAGAACGTTACTCGCATCATTTCAATGGACAGACTTTGCACAGGCACAGCACAGGTTCACTCCTCAAAAGTGTCTAAAACTCTCCACAAACGTTGAGGATTCATATGTGAGAGTTTACTCACAGCCTCCTGCAGCAGTTGTTCCAAGCAGTAGATGTGTGGCCGGTTCCCTCTCTCCCCCTCCACCACCACACTGTAGCTGCAGGGAGGAAATGTGGGAATCGGGTCAAAGGTTTGGGGTCGGTCAGAAAGGGTAAGATCAGCTGTCTCTGCAGTGCGAATGGTCCCTTCGCCAGAGACAGGACTCAACCTTTAACCTGATTGTGACTGCTTTGATGTGCAGCAGGCTGGGGAGTGTGTGTACTACCACTGTAGTACTTTGGCTCTGCCGAACACCGCTCAGAGCAGAGCGTGACTAATACCCACACTCCCCTGGAATATTAATCCCGTCTGAACAGGGCTTTAGTCTGTTTGTTTTCTTTTAATTAAGCCACTCCGGATTTGAGCGTAAGCTAAATGACCAAAATTAGTTTTTATGTTTGTGTGTATGCAAATTGTACATGTTTAGAGGAATAGTTAGCCATTTTAGAAAAATGCCTATTTGCTTTTGTACCGTATGCCCTTTGTTTACTCAGTACTAAAACCTAAACGTGAAAACAACAACTGATTATGGCTAGCTGTTTACTTCCAGTTTCTATGCTAAACTGAGCTAACCGGCAGCAGGCTTTAGCTTTCAAACAACGTATAAATAAGCTTAGCAACAGATCACCGTGGTTTGCACCTGCAGATGCTTCCTAACTCTATTTTCTCCTTTACCGGTAGTTTAAATGTCTGGGGGTTCTCCACACATCTTCCATCAATGTGCTGCTAAATCAGGTACTTCAGCGGGGACAAAGAATTGGAGCACACTGATTGATTTGCTCGTTAATAGTGCAAACAGATGTGCGTTTCCACTATTAAAGGCTGCACATCTATCACTGGGCTCCAGTGGTTTAAAGGCGTACTCACATATCAGGGGAGTGTACAGTGTTCACATGTCCTGCGTACAGTAGTTGGTCGTCCATCGGTATCAAAACTCTGAGTCCGTCCACCAGAGAATCCTTATCCAACACACACTGCACTGGAGCTGAACACAACAACACAGGCAGTAAATAAGCTTATTTTAGTTAACTGTTGTAAGCAGTAGTGGAGGGTGTTGTTGTGTACTGACCAGGCGTGGAGGACCTCTCCGACACGCTGTTGCTGCGCGGTGGGACCAGTTCATCCTCGCTGAAGCTGCTGTCCTGGTTGGGCTCGAAGTCTTCGTCTGCAGCCATGCTCTCCATCAGCCGGCTGACCGCTCCTCTGGAAGGCTGCGAAAACACAACGATTATCCAAGAAGTCAATAAGATAAATCTGTTCCATAAACGTCTGAATGTGGAATGCACTGTTTGCTGTAAGGTGCTCCTGCTTCTGCAGATTCATTTGTGGCAGCCCACCAAACGAAGCAGGCTGACGCACCACGAATGAACTTTTCAAAGTGAAACAGTAACATATTACAACACTTATGCTGCTGAATACACAATCTTTCCTCTGCCGTTCCACCACCACAAAGAGCTATGCACACACTTCAGCTGCCTTCAGTGCTTCCAAAACAAACTGGAGTTGTGGCTGGTGGCAGATGGAGAGCAATGCAACACTTTGGCAGAAAATCACACGTTGCAAGAGGTTTACTTTTTTCTCTCACTAGTGAGAATAATAACACAAGCTATCGGTTCACGTCGCTGCGTGTGCACGTGTTGAAGAAAGTAAAGTGGCCTCATTTAGGTCTGACAGCTTCAAGCGTTATGGTTTTGTCCTTGCCAGGATAATTAAGTTCACATCCATAATGACAGCTGATCCATCATCCCACTGACCTCTCTGGCCTTTGTCTTAGCTTTCGGTAGACTCTTGCGTGCCGGGCTGAGGCTCAGAGGCGCAGGGACGTCTGCGATTGGACTGCACAGAGTGGACGGGCTCACGGGCAGAGGAGAGTCCTTCGGCTTCTTTTTCTGGTTTGCAAAAGCCACAACACGCAGAGTTAAAAGCATGCATACTGAGGATGTAGTTGACAGATTTACATCTTTACACACACACACACACACACACACACACACACACACACACTGAGGGTGGGATGCTGCCAGGCTGCCTGCAGTTGTCCTTTCTTGTCAGCAACACCACACAGACAGCAGGGGAGTGCTGCAGTGACTGAAGTACTAGGAAACCCTGCTGGCACTCTGACACACACACGCTCTCACACACAGAGGTGTCAAGGGAGACAAAAGGATGTGAGGGAACCAGAGTTTGAGGGAGGAGGAGAGGAGTGAAACAGTAACAGAGAGGAAAAGGACGAGGAGCAAGGAGAGGCGGAGAGTCTCTTTGTTTTTAAGGCTCTTCTCAGTTGGTGATTAACAACCCCGATGAATTATTGACATACCTTCACCACATCTTTCCCCTCTCTGCTGGGCGGAGAGGGTTTGGGTCTGGAGGCTGGCTTCGGGGTGAGAGGCGGGGCTGAGCCGGAGGAGAAGGAGGAGGAGCTCTGACCGGTGGAGGAGGTGGCGGCGGCGGCAGCGGCGGCTGACGCAGGCATCTGACCGGCTGAGGTGGTGGCATCGTGGAGGAAGATCCTCTCGCTGCGGCGTCGGGTCCAGCCCTCGTCCTCGCTGAAGCCTCCGAACCCGGGGCCCGAGGGGAGGTCGAAGCTAAATTGACGCGGCGACCGCGGCGTTGGCCGTGGTTTGGGCAGAGGCTTGCGTTTGGCGGGCAGCGCCTCGTCTCGCTTGGAGGGGCTGGTCTGGTCGATGCGGCGTGTTGCCGGGGGCAACAGGGGAAGCTCTGGGGCGGAGCGTTTGCCGTGAAGCAGAGACGGGAACTTCCTCAGTCGCAGGTCTGATCCAGAGTCTGACCACTCACACTCTGAAGACCCTGACAGAGAGGACAGGGTCACAAAAAACTCTTCTTCTCACACACACACACACACGCACACACACGCACACACACACACACGCGCACGCACACGCACACACAACATGCAGCCAGTAATAAACTCAGCTGCTAGATTTTGTGAAATCAATAACTGTGAATAGGACTATTGATCAATTTGAAACTAATACATTATTGAAGACTGAATCATTACATGCAGCCTGATGTGACAATTAGAAATAAATTAATATTTAATTAAGAATCAATAATATAATCTTCAACAATCTCTCAGGCGGTGAACCTGCTCAACCACAAAAATAAATAAATTGAGTCATGGGAATCTGTGAAATTGGTAAAGGCAGAAGCGTTTGGGCGGAGAATTAATGAAAAAGCCACATCACTGTGTTTTTATCTACTTTTCTCTCTTTGTTGCTACTTTACATAATGAGGTAATCCATATTGATTGTGGTTATTGGCACAGACATGATGCTCTGTCACGTGCAACTCGGTCGTATCAGTTTTTACCCAGAGTGCTTTGCCTGCTGCGCTGTTTGCCGTCATGGAAAATGCTCAATGGAGTGGAGCTGACGGGGAGCGCGCTCGCCGCAAACCTGGCCAGCAGACCAAGCCCGCTCTCCTCATCGTCCGAATCAGACTCGTCCGTTGTCGTAGTCGTCCTCATCCTCGGACGTTTCTGTTTCAGAGAAAAGATGATCAGCTCAGAGAAGACTGCGGCGGCAGCATTGGTCTGGGCCAAAAAGGTCAAATCACTTCCTACTGACTGTGGACACAAAGACTGCACTGCCGAGGAGAGGAATTAACCAAAGAAAAGGGATCGAGATACGTCTTTAAGACAATAAACTAAATATAAAGACTAAATTAAGCCTGTGTAGAAGCCTGGACTTTACAATAACAGACTGTTTTATACAAACACACACACACACACACACACAAACAATCCCACATCTTAACATGTCAGCGGATCAGAGACGACAGTGGTGAGAGATCTACTGTCCAAACCACTGCAGCCTGCTCTCACACTGTAATGCTGAGTAAGCAAGACACAGCAGGAAAAATTGGGATTTACCACATACATGCATGTAAGCCACGCTGACCCACACACACAAACACACAAACAGCTGCTGAGACCATGTGAGCTGAAACTCTTGACTCCATTATCATTTATATATATAGGAGAAAAAGAAAAACCTCAGGGGAATGTGACACAGGGAGAAGTGAAAAACTGCTTCCTTCTTCCTCCAAGTCTGACAGGCCAGCACACACACACACACACACACACACACACACACACACACACACACACACACACACACACACACACACACACACACACACACACACACACACACACACACACACACACACACACACACACACACACACACACACACACACACACACACACACACACACACACACACACACACACACACACACACACACACACACACACACACACACACACACACACAAAGGCAGAGAAGCGCACACTGCAGCATACTGCTGGTTAGCTGTGTGTTGTTAGCAGTTAGGTCCATGGCAACAGAGAAGCATCTCCTCATGGGTTAGAGTGTTAACATTGTGGGCGGATTCACAGCACAACATACCGTCATATGTTCTGTCTTAATCACATTGAAGTGTAAAACGGCAGCCATAAAAACGTGCACTTATTTAAAGTAGACCTTTACATCACTACAGCAAGAAGTGAAACCAATGGAGGCCGGCAAAAACTAAAAGATGTTTATTGGACGTGAAGTTCCTCTTCAGCCAACGAATGAAACCGTTCACTTTTGCGGTGACTCCAGACAAGAATAAAATACACATCTACTAAACAAGGACTTGTTTTAGGAGCCTAGTCTGGAGCACACGCTGTGCTGTGAATCCACCGTGTGTTAACTGAAGCAGGCAGACGATACAACAGGCAGGCACTGAGAGGACAGCCCTGTGAGGCCCCTTGGTCTAATGTTGGTATGAGGTTCAAGTAACCATGGCTAACTCCTCTTTCCCAGCAGTCTTCCAATAAACTTCTTCAAGCCATCCGGAGACGTAACGCTGGGTAAGTGGAGGTAACCAGGGCTCTCATTAAAAGAGCTTTATCTTTTGAGAATAATAAAAATACAAAAAAAAAAAAATAAAGAAAAAGTTTATATTCTGTGTACGTGGTTCAATTTCAGCACGGTCCATGTTAGCGGTTAATAAAGAATAGAGGAAGGGGCACTTCCTACTTACAGAGCAGGTGACAGGGGTGTGGCCTCAGGCAGGGCGGGGCAGCCTAGCCGTAGCTCAGCCTGGCCTTAAGTCAAGCTTAAGCAAAGCTTTAGCCACAGCGAGGTAGCGTAGGCTCAAGGCTGCACTAGTCCTTGCCAAGCTTCTGTAATGCAGCAGCAGCAGCAGCAGCACAAGCACATGGAACAGGCTGAGAGACACTCAAAGCATCATGGGTAGGACGAGGAGGGGGAGGAGGGGCAAAGGCGAGGGGGGGGGGGGTGAGAGGACGGAGTAAGATGTCTGAGAGAGTGACGTAAAGGGAAAAGGGTTATTTGAAGGTTTAGTAGACACAGAGGAGGGGCTCTATTGTCCAAATATCCCCAGCATCTAATACGACTGGTGCCGTCAAGAAGTTTGGAACGAGTCGTGATGCATTTATTTCCCCCACATCATCAAACACTAGACCACATCATCAATAAACAAAGTCAATTTAACTAAAAACCCCCCAACGATCCAACTATCATTACATTTCTTTTGTTTTATGACCAGGAAATAAACGTCTCATCTGTCCTATCAGCTCTGTGTGCTCTGAACTAATCTTCTTCGTGTCATGTTTTAAGTTTCCCAAATGTACAGCTGAAGCTGAACGGTGTGTTTTGTTTTTTTTCCAACCTTTGCCAGGAGGACCAAAAGGGATATTTGAGGAACAGAGCAGTCTAAAGGGTGTGTGAGGTGCAGCTGGACAGACCGACAGACGGACAGACAGATGAAGCAGACACAAGGACCACAGCGCTTCGCTTTCTGTGCCAATCAAATCAACACCTTTAATAAAGCTCATAGGTACCAAACTGCAATACAACTTTATGAAAGAATCTCACAAATTCACACAATTTTTCAATGTACAAATGCTACAAAAAACGGTTTGCAATCCAGGCAATTAAAAAAAACACCATAGAAATAGGTAAACTCTTTTTTGTTGTTGTTTTAAAAAAAAAAAAGGCCACTTTATAGAGCCAGCAGCGAGAGAGGTAGAGATCGTCGAGCTAAAGCACAGTCTGACAACAGCTGCCTGAGCGAAACGCACACAAAGACGCTGTGACGAGGCTCAAAGACACGTTTCTGCCCGACTCTACAGCGAGGGGGGGGGGGGGGCGAGGAGCTGTAAGATTTGGTCAGTAACCTTGGTCGAAGGAGTCGTCGGAGGAGCTGAGGCCCGCTTCCTCCAGCAGCAGCGATAAGTGCTTGTGTTTCTTCTTCTGCGACTTCTGGCTGGACAGCAGGGACGTCGGCGACGACGCCGATCGCCTCTTCCTGGCCGGGCTGCCGTGAGAACGCGTCCCTGAGAGAGGGGGCCAGCCCCCTCGAGCGGAACTGTGCTCCTCTGAATCTGAGTCTGGTGCAGAGAGAGTGCGGTTAATGATTCATGAAATGAAGAGTCGGACACCAGGAGGATGTCTGCTGGATCTCAGCATCACCAGCATTCTTCAATCTAAACCTGGATCTAGATTACAATATTTTAAATCCACGACTCGGCTACGGTCAACATAACTAGATCATATATAACTAACCTATGAGTCTGATTTTAAAGGATAAGTGTGGCGTTAGAATAGATATAAAACTGTGTTTTTAAGATGAAACATGACTTGGACCTATCAGTTATTCTCTAACAGCACGAGTCAGATAAAGCACTTATGTTCAGGTACTCACTGTTGGAGCAGCTGCTGAGCTCCGATCTCATTGGCGAGAACAAAGCAGTGTTCTTCTGACCTTTCACCTTCCGGACGGTCTCCGGAGTGGAGGCCTTGGCGGCCATCTTGGGCTTCCCTGCTTTGGCGGACGGGTGGATGCCGTGCTCCTTCGCCCGGCCTTCCGCAGACTTGCCCTTCGGCTTGTCTGATTTGGAGTTGGAGGTAAGTTTGCGAGAGGCGCCGAGTGAGCCGAGCTGCGAGAGCGAGAGCGCTCTGTCGAGGTCTGACGCCAGCTGCTCCTGCTCGCACACGTGGCCACGCTTCACCTTCAACACCTGGAAAAAAAACACTTTGTTAATCACTCAGAACGATGGCGTCACACTGCAGCCAAAAATTAAAACATGCACTTGCGAGAGGCCTACCTCCAGACCGTGACTGGTGGACGGCTCCTCGTCATTCCAGCTCTTCTTCTTCTTCTTCTTCTTTTTCATCTTCACCCCTCCACTTCCTGCCTCCGTCTCCTCTTCTTCTCTGGACACCCGGAACCTCTTCCTCTGTCCATCGCCGGCTTCAGAGTCCTCAGAGTATTGCACAGTCCTACCCACCCTGACACATCGGGATATTTGAACTGTTTTTGCACAACCAAAAACTAAACAAGCAAACCAAAAAAAACATGCAAAACTGGTAAAAGAAACAAACAAAAGATGGCTGAAGTTAAGTGGAGATCTCACTCACTTTCCAGGCCTGCTGTCCAGTTTGGGAGTTGTACCCAAGTGTTTCCTCTTCCTGGGTCGTCCTCTGCCCCGTCTGGTCAGGCTCCGCCTCTCATCCTCCTGCTGCTGCCGCTCACTGACATATGCATAAAAGAGTTAAAGGTGTGGGAACGTACGTGTGTGTGTGTGTGTGTGTGTGTGTGTGTGTGTGTGTAATAATAGCGGGAGTGTGATTAATGCATCTTGAATGTGGTTCTTGCACTAAGTATGTGAGCTCACCGCTTGTCTCTGCGTCTCTGCAGCTTGCTCAGATCTCTCTGCCTCTCCTTATACGTCTTCTGCAGCTCGGCCAGGCGGACGCGGTATTCCACTTCCACTGCGTCCAACACGTCCACGGACATCTTACTGTACAGCTGCAGAGAAAAGAGAGAACAAAGGGGTGTCACGACATTTCCGCCGACTGACGTTTTGCATCTCTGTGTGACCCGTGGTGTTCGTCTTCAGGTTACCGGCTCTTCCTTCCTCTGCCTCCAGCTGTACTTCTTGTTGGGGTCCAGCGTTCTGGGCAGATCAATGTGGGACTGTTTCTCGATGGCCTCCAACAAAATCTGTCTGCTTGCTTTCAGAAGACAGTCCAGACCCTCTAATGTCATATCTGAATGGGATATAGAGGACATTAAAACATTAGAGAAATATCAAAGAACTCTTACAAAGTTGATGAGATTTTTAATCTCATCTTTAATCATTTCCCACCTCTCTCTCCCTCTCATATCTACTCACCTTGCTCCAGGCGAATGTGCTCCATCTCTCGCTGGGCCATTTGGCTGAGCAGGGCCATCCCCTCCAGCGCCACCATCTCCAGAGCACCCGTGCTGCTGCAGTCTGCACCCATGGGAGAGTTCTCTATCTGCTGTGTGAGTGTCAGGGCGGGAGGGGTGTTGGGGCGGGCCAGGGCCATTTCACTGGCTGCCAGCAGAGCAAACATCCCCGCCATGGGATCCTCGGGTCCGATGACCAGCGGGAGCGGCGAGTTGGAGGTCAGAAGAGGATAAACAGGAGTTTCTCTGACACTTTCTCTTAGACTGGGAGTGTGCGGGTTGATTGGAGTGTCTGGCTGTTCTTGCTGACACGCTGCGCTGGTGATTTCTTCCAGTGACGGACACATCTGAGACGACTCCTGGCCGTCTGAATTTGTAGCGGCGCACGACGGATATTGTTCTGGATCTATGATGAGCTCCGGTTTAGGCTCGGCCTCTGTGAGTGGAGGAGGCAGGGGGTATGCTGCCTGACAGCAGTGAGATGACGCCTCCATTTTGATTTGCCCTCCTTCCTTCTCTTCCTCCCCGACTTCTTCCGGTCTGTCACCTTGAAGCCGCGGAGGGCTGGGGACGAGCAGAGGTAGCGGTTGAGTCTGGGGCTTCATGGCTTCCCCGTCTCTCTCTCGGTCCCGTCTGGCTAGCACAGGGCTGCAGCCCCGGCGAAGAGGACCCAGAGGTTCTGGCGTCATGTCGAGCGGAGGCGGCTCCACGTCGGGTTCCTGCTTGAGAAAAGATCCTGTTTTTGACAAGTCTAGTTTCTGTGGCTTGATGTCGGCGTCCAGCAGCCTTGAGTGGAGGTGGGCTGAGGGCAAAGAGGCGGCAGAGGCAGGAGAGCGGGAGCGGTGGGGTGGGACGACTTCTGTGTTTGCCGCTGTGGGAGCCGGGCCGTGATAAGGGGGGAAAGGAGAGCCGTATGGGGCAGTGATGGACCGGTACGGGTAACCAGGAGGGAGATCTGTCATAACAGTAAAGCAGAAATAAAGGAAGTTAACAGTCACTCATAGATGAATCCAATGTCATGCAAAGGCCCGATGTATCTATTACTCAAATGTTATTCAGTAGTTTAAACTAGTCTAACTTCAGAGGCTCAGTGAGCGGCTCATGACTGAATGTTCAGCAGTTCGATTCCTCCAAACTCACCAGAGTAGACGCCTTGAAAGGGTGCAGAGGCCGGCTTCTGTCCCTCCCTCTGCTCCCTCCGCCCCACCTCCAGCTTAGGCCGCCGCGGCGAGGACGGCAGCGGGGAGGCCGAGAGGGGGGAAGGCGGGTGAGGCAGGGGCGTCGGTGGGTGAGACAGCACCCTCTGCCCGCCTTCCTCCGACTTGAGGGCGGTCACCGGCGAGGGGAGCGGGGGCAGAGGGGTGAGGGAGGAGGTGGACGGGGTCGGCGAGCGAGAGAGAAGGGGAGGTTTGCGGGGGTGCAGGATGGGCGAGGGGGATGGGGAGGATAGCGAGGAGGGCCGAGGTTTGGGGTCGGCGTTCCGCTTGTCTGCTTTGTCTTCCATCTCCGGCCGGTGCTCGCTGGCCTTTAGACGCTCCTGAAACACAGGAGAGGAGGCGGCTTTGATGGTGTGGTTCTTTTCATGATGAGACACACTTTTGCTTCAGGGAATAAATATTAGCGAGCGGTTGCATTGTTTAGACTTCCTGGCCCGTCTTCTCCGGCAGCTGCAGGATGTGCTGTGTGAGTGGCTGTTTATTCAATGTGTTGTACAACGTTACTACGACAGCAAATGTGTGAAACGGTGTACATCATCTCTGGGAAATGACAGAGTCATTCTTTCCCCACGAAAAATATATTTGTGACCCGTTCATAAAGATGTATGGAGCTGTGGGTTTGAGGGGCCACTGACGGGAAATGTAGGGAAGTCAGAGAGTATTGAGATACGAGCACATTATACAATATACTTTATTTATTATAGTATTGCTGTAACTCTTCACCCAGTCGTAGAATGGGTTTATGTGTGTCTGCAATATCATTTGTCTCACTTCTAGCCGTTACATTCCTCTACAAAGCCAGGATCTATGTGTTTATTGTTGATGTGATGTGTGTTTGTAATATTATGCCCATTAAAAAGTCTCCTGCAGCTGCAGCACTGCTGTGTTTTATGTTTGAATACGTAGGTGGATATATACACACATATATACATATACATATACCATATACATGCACAGGTGTGTAAAAGACTTTGAATATGTGGTTTGCATGCAACAACATTAGGTCCACTTACGACTAGCTGTGCGTTCCTCTGCAGCTCCAGGACCTGCGCTGTGTGCTGCTGGATCATGAGCAGCTCCTGTTGCCGGAGCATCTGCTGCTGGGAGAGGAGCTGGAGCTGAGCCGCGTGCTGCAGCGAGCTGCCGGTACCGTAAACCCCCGACCACACCGGGGCCCCGCGCTCAAGTACATCACCTCCTGTGGAGCGATGGAGGCCGTTTAAGGAGCACTCTTTGGCATCACATTTGTCATATTAAAGATGAAGAAATGAACCGGTGTTGGACGGCATTTTTACGGCTTAATTTCTAACATTTCCCACAAGCCCCAGGGAGGACAGACGTCAACCCTCTGTTGCAGTGGCTCCCAACCTTTTTTGCGAGATGCAACCGGATTTATCCACATATTGAGACTACAAGTATCCCTGGTTGGGAATCACTGCTCTGTTTAGGCTTCCTGTTAGTTTGTTTTCTCTTGCACTCTACAGAAGAGGATAATCATGTTTCAAGTACATCAAATCGTTCTCTTGTTCATGCTGTAAAGCAGCAGAAAGCTAAAACTACTGGCACACAGTCCACAACAACATACGGGGGGGGGGGGGGGGGGGCTGTCAATCCAGTTGGCTTTGGTCTCATTTGTTTACAGGAATTACCAGCACTAACATCTGTTTCAACATGAACACGGTGATCATTGCTTTTTGCTAAAATGCAATAAATAGTCATTTTATAAGCCATGAAATTGGCAAACCAATAGCATGCACTCGTACTTTAGATTTCATATGCACACACACACACACACCCACACACACAGAGAGACCGGCTTTCATACCGTAGTGTGACAGGTGTTCAGTGGGGATGACTATTAGCTGTCCAGACTGTGGGTCCCTGGCAAACTGGTAGTGAGGGGGCATGGAGGCTGGCAGAGAGGGCGGGTAGCCTGGGGGGAGGGTCTGGTGGAGTGAGGAAGGACCCAGGCCTGAATGGGAAGAAAACAGTGCGAGTGAGAATGGGGGAAAAAAATACATTTTCCCAGCAAAGCTAAGACTAACATCAACTCGGCATCATTCTTCAGCCAGTATTTACCCACGTTGAAGCCATAGTAGAGTTAAATCAGTGAGCACACCGCAAATTTAGCTGCTTTTTTTGAGTGATTTGGTGTTTTTGCCCCGTGTGTCTAGACAGAGCCGGCCCTCAGGGAGCTCCGCATTTCTGTTTGTGTTTCCATATTTTCAGATGAAGTGTGTATGTTTGTGTTTAAACTCATAAGTATGCGAGTGTGAGAGTGTGTGTGTGTGTGTGTGCGTGTGTGTGTGTGTGCGCGTGTGTCTTGATGCTGTTATTTCTGGAGCGTTGGCGGAGCAGGAATGTCCTGCAAAGATCAAGAATGTCTGTGGGCCTTGACCCCGCGCGGGCTGCTGCTGCTGGACGAGCCTCTGGACAGACAGACGGACGGACTGAGCCTCCCTCTGCTGCTACACCAATCACAAAATAGCTACACGGGCGCATGTAGAGTTTTGAAAAAGCACGCCACGGTCTGGTGTTGAACCGATTTGGACTCTTTAGTCTGAAGCACCAGGTTAGAGAACGCGGCTGACAAGAGAGTGAGACATAGATGCTCACTGAAAAGGGCAAGAGCTGCTGGTACGACTGCTTACTGTGGCGGTCTGCTGCACTAGTCCACATCTGTCAATCTACCTTAGTGGACACATAAAGTGGCAGCTCACATGAAGACATGGAAGGTCATTCATCTTGAGCTTTTGCATTTGTCGTGCATGCGGATGCTTGTTTTAGTCGAGAAGCCACAGATATTCAGATTACTATCACGTACAAATAAATAGCAGCAAATCGTAATGTTTGACATTTAGCTTGGGAATGAAACAAATCTGTGCCGATTCATTCTTTGAACTTCTTCTTATAAAATTATTGAAATCCCAAAACACACGCCTGACCTCAGCCACGATACAAAAAGGTGTCACGAGGAATGTCGAGGGCAATTTGGGGAACATCTAAACAGGAGCTTGTAGCCGTTAGCTAGCGTCTCAAGTCACGTGCACGTCCACATACTGTATGGGGAGCTGGACAGCCAGACTGGGGGGGCTCCAGGTCGGGGCATCCAGGGGTGAGAGGTGAGAGTTGAGGGGTCGGGATGCCATCGTCCCGCCCCCGCCAGGGCAGCCCCTCCTGTGACCATGAGGTTGGGGGTCATGAGGCTGGGGGTCATCATACTGGGGGTCAGGCTGCTCGACATCGGGGCTTGATGCATCTGAGCAAACTCTGACAGCTCCTTGGACTCTCTGGACGGAAACAAGACACTGTTTTATGCGACGCTTTGCATAAACATTTAGATTTTAATGAACAAAAAGATATGTAATTTAGATTTTACCTGAGCACTTTCTCCTGCTCGCGCTCCAGCCGGCTGGCCAGCAGTCTGTCATCGTGGTGACGGCCCCGGTCCTCCCCTCGCTCCTCATCTATAATGGGTTCAGGCACAGATAAAAGATGTTTAGGAGCTGCATCGCTGAGGCTCCTTAAGTGTTTGAACCCTGATCCCGCATGTAACGCGGGCTTTATAGAAAAGAATACAAACTGTGAAAGAAGATATACAGGAGGGCCGAGGGGAGAGGAAGCAATAATGTGGGGAGAAGGGAGAGAGGAGCGAGGGTGACAGCCGAGGAGCGAAAGGGGGGAGAAGACAAGGTGATGCTGGCTGTATAATGGTGACACCACACAACATGTCATAGCAAGAGAAGGGAAGCTAAAAATACCATGCTGGGCCGGTGTGTGCACACATACTGTATACACACACACACAGACACACACACAAAGAGAGAGAGTGACAGCTCTCCCTCTGAGTGTCAGCTCTTATCAGTTAATAGTCTGGTGCCACAGCAGACGTGTGAACAAACCACTACTGTCTCACTATACACACACACACACACACACACACACACACACACACACACACACACACACACACACACACACACACACACACACACACACACACACACACACACACACACACACACACAGAGTCTTAAACCCACCGTGCTCACTATGAAAGCCGACGGCAAAAAGACAAGAGATGGAGAATAAAAAAAGATATAAAAAAATTAAGGAAAGCTGCAGCACTCAACCAAGCAGTCCAGAATAAACATGAGGTCCTCCTCCTCCTCACACTCTTTGCCGTTAACCCTCTTCCATCTCATCGACACTGACTGAAGGTCCCCGAGCAGCAGAAAGGTTTTATACGAGTGTGCTGAACCCTTCAGTTCTGCTCTAAAAGTGTGTGTGTGTGTGTGTGTGTGTGTGTGTGTGTAGCGTAAAGGGACAAGGGACTTTAACAATCCCTGACATGCTCCACAGGAAAGGTTTCAAGACTGTTACCAAGGTTACAGGGAGCCTGTCCCACATGCTATCCTCTCTGCATCAGTAAGCCAGCGATTAGCGCTGCACACCCCCCTCTCTCTCTCTCTTGTCCTCCCTCCATCTCACTCTTTTCACTTCTTTACTTCCCGACATACCTCTCTATCAACCTATCGATCTACATCCATCCCTTCATTTCTTATCATTAGCCTTTCCTCCTCCTTCTCCTTCCTGCTTTCATCCATCCCTCCATCCATCCATCTAATTGTGGTTTGTGCGTAAATCCTCGGCTGTTTATTTAGAGCTCTTCTCAGAGTGAGGGGCTGATGCTATTAGACCAATCACTCTGCTCAAGCAAGAAAATGAATAAACGCCCACAACAGGCACACACGGTTCCTCAAATACACTCTCTCACACACACACAAACACACACACACACACACACACAGTCCGTCACTCTCAAGAGTGATCCATTGCTTAGCAACGCACCCATGGTCTTATTGTAATTCAAGGCTTGTTTGTAGCTTTTAGCAGCACTCCGTAATGACATGTTTAATGCAGGGAGGGTGGTGGGAGAGCTGAAGAAAAGAGTGGAGAAAGAGCAGGGGGCCTGAGGTGGGACAAGGAGGGAGTGCCGCTACAAAGGCCTCCTCAGAGAGGAAGGAAGGGTGGGGAAGGAGAGAGGCATTCAACGCAATGAAAAGAGCAAGAGACGGAGAGGGAAAGAGGACGGAGAGAACATGGAGCTGAGAGAGAGAACCAGAAAGGAGGAGAGCGCTGTAGCTGAATGACCTTGACGCACAAGAACAGAGTGCTGTATGGCAGGAATTGCTATGCAGCACAGAGAGCGTACAGACTCGCCAAAATTAGCCTTTCAACGAAATACAACCCATGACATAATTAGGAATTTAGGGAGAGAGAGAGAGAGAGGGGGGGGGGGGGGAGGGGACTTCTACAATTCCAATCGTGCATGAAGACCTCAAAGTCAATCAGGAGCTGAAAACATGACTCTGATCCAAAAGAAAATGAATCCTCTATTATTCATGGCAACCAAAATGAGGAATCATTTGCTCTCGGTTCATTGAACTAAAGGGGATCTGTGCTCCCTGCAGCGCCATTCTGGGAGAGAGTTGAAGGCAAAAGCAGGAGGAAATACATTAGAAAGAAATTTAACGTGCCAGAGACTATCAAACACAAAATGACTTGTGTGATTGAGCGCTTCATACTTCTCTAATGATCACAACAGAAAGGATTTGTTTTTCAGTCCCATTTGTACCTCTTATCATTCACATGCAAGAAAACAAGAATTCACTTTTTGGTCATTTCTTAGATAAGAGGCATCATTACCTTTGATAGCTGTTTGCAGCAGGTTCCTCTGAGTGTCTGAGGGTCCACTGGTCTGTTTACTGGTGCTCCCACTGTCTCTCTGCCGGGCCACGGCCACAGCAATGCCAACCGGAGGGTGGCGCACCTCCCCCTCCCCCTCCCGGCCGAACGAGCGGGCGCTGTCCGGCCGCTCCTGCTCTCGCTTCAGCTGGGGAGGCACCCGCAACGCCCCTGAACCGCCCGATGCGACCGAGACCCTCTCCCTGTCTCTCTCTCTCTCCCTTTCCCCCCTGTCTCGCTCTCTTTCCGGCTCTCTATCCTTTTCCCTCTCCCGCTCCCTTTCTTTATCCCTCTCCCTTTCGGCATCCATCCCGACGTTAGCCAGACCCCCGAAGGGCCCCCGGCCGTCCGCGGCGTGCCTGGCGGACCCCGGACCTTCGGCGGCAAAGTTTCCGCTGTATTTGATGAGACTCTGCATGGCTGAGACCTCCGTGGGATCCGACCCTGCTCCCCCGCCTCGCTCTCCCGCCAGTGACCCCCCGGGCCGGTAGAGCGCCGATGGGTCCAGGTAGCGTCTCTGACTCCCCTCCTCACCTGCGCGCCCCATTCCGTGTTGGGAGGGGTGTGTTTGTGGGGAATGGCTGTGGGCGGAGTGTGTGTTGTTGTTGCTGCTGCTGCTGCTGGGCCGGTGGTTTGTGTGAGGGGACATCTGTGTGCGTTTGGGCTGGCTGTGGGGAGAGGAGAGTGTGTGTGCATGTTGGGCTGCCAGGGCGGCCATGTGACTCGTGGCATAGTTGGCTAACGGGCTGATGGCGTTCCACTTAGGTTCCGCCCCCGCCCGCTCTATGCCCAATCGGGTTGAGTGTTTAGAGATGTCCCTGGAGTCCGGACTGAACCGTGATTGACTGGAGGAGTAAGACGCGTCCTGTCCTCGTTTACCAATGGAACCATTGGAACAAATGACAGAACCTTCCTCTCTTTGATTGTTTGAATCGCCAGACTGGGAGAGTCGAGGATGCTCAATCAGGCTCCTCTCAGGAAACCTGTAGCTCTCCCTCTCCCTGTTTCTCTCCCGTTCACGCTCTCTGTCTCTGTCGCTCTCTCGTTCCCTCTCTCGCTCCCTCTCTCGCTCCCTCTCTCGCTCCCTCTCTCGCTCCCTCTCTCTGTGTTTGTTGTCGCGGGCCTGCGAGGCGATCTGGATGGGCCCGACCCGCTCGTCGTAAACCTCCACAGAAGGCACATATGTCGGTGCGCTGACTCGCTGCTCCCTCATACACTCTCTGGGTGTGGAGGGGTGAGGCGGGCCAGCGGCGGAGGGCTGAAGCGCTGGAGGAAGGGCGTAGGAGACGTGGAGGGTCCCGGCCGCAGAGTCATTCCTCCGCTGTCTGTCTGAGTGAGAGTTTGAGTTATTGGAGTTAGCGTTAGAGTTATGGTTGTGGTGGGGTCGAGAGACCCCCTCTTCCTCCCGACCCCCTCTGTCTGTTTCTGGTCCGTGAAACCTCCCACCCCCGCCTGAAGGAGAGGAGTGCCGTGGAGGCGACGGCCGGGATCTGGGCTGCACTGCGGAAGGCTGGGGGTGGGGCTTCTGCTCGTGGGGGTGAGGGTGGAAGGGCCAACTCTCCCGGTCTCTCTCCGTGTCCCGGTCCCTTTCTCTCTCCCGGTCCCGGTCGCCGCTCCTCGCTCGGCGGTCCTCCTCGCTCCTCCCGTCCTGCGTCAGGTCCACCACGCTGTGCGGCCTCTGCTCCTCTCTCGACCGCTCTCGCTCCCTTTCCCCCCGATAAGGCCGGTCCCTGCCCCCGTCCCGGGACGTCCTCTGGGGCGGTGTGGAGCTGGACGGGGCGGTCGGAGGAGGAGGAGGAGGAGGAGGAGCAGATGGAGGGTGGAGAGGCAACTGGCTCAGCGAGGCTGGCAGGTAAAAGCCCTCTAGAAACACACAAAACGTAAAACACATGAGTCTAAAAATCCAGGACAAACTCTACACGTTAGAATCAAAGCAGCTTAAATGTTGCCTGTTTCTGGCTCAGTTCCACAAACAACAAGTCTTCTCACCAAATGAAAAAGCTTGACATTACTGTCACTCATGCATCGTCAGGATATTTAGGAACACTAAATTCCGCCGCTTGTCTCCGTGAACGTTGCTGTTGACAGCCACTGACCTTTATGAGAGTCGTAGAGAGGGTGCTGGGAGAGCGAGGAAGGATCCAGGTGCCCCAGGGACAGGTAGGGGCTGGAGTACAGGCTGCTGGGCAGTGGAGGGTAGCCTGAAGACACACACACACACACACACACACACACACACACACACACACACAGAACATGTCATTACAATGTAGTTTGTAGAAAAACTGAGACTATACAATAACTTGTTTTTCTGGCTCAGTCGGGTAAATATTGGGGCTTCCTTGAAATTCTGACGAGGACCATTTGGAGCTACTGGACAACCTCTGGAGATAAAAAGCCTCTCCGGCTGTTATGTAACAAAGCGAACATTAGTTATTCTAGAGCAGCTGAGTCAACGTGCACAAAGTTAACCGGCAACTCAACAGATTTCAGATTCTCAAATGCAAGTATTTTGTCTATTTGATATGAATGTGAACTAAATATCTTTCGGCTGTAGACTGTTGGTCGGACAAAACTAACCCCGAAGACGTCAACTAGGTCAATTTATATATATATATATATATATATATATATATATATATATATATATATATATATATATATATATATATATATATATATATATGTGTTTAATGAGAGGGTTACAGCCGACCACGTGTCACCTGCAGCGATTTGTTTTGTTCTGGCGTTGAGCTCGAGGTTGAGGTTGGTCGAGGTGTTCTGCCCGACAGCCAGCTGCTGCTCTCAGAGACCGGGTCTTAATATAGACAAAGCCTCGCGCCTCCTGTAATGCTCTGGATTTCTGTGTTAGGACTGAGCTGGCTGGTGTCACCACGTGAAAAAAATAAAAATAAAAAAAGACTGCCACCCAGAGAGGGTGAGACATTCCCTGTTCCCACACTCCGGCCACTCCAAGAAATATCAAAGACGCCGCTGCCGTTCCAACATGAAGCAGCGAGCAGCAGAAGTATAATCTGTCTCCTCTCCGTTGTGAGAGGCAGAAATGGAGAAGCAAGAGGAGGCGTGTCAGCGGTTAGAGGGAAGGCACAGGGAGATGGAAATATAAGAAGAATGATGTGACGGGACTAAAGGCACACAGGATAAGTTTCTTGCAAAGCTTCCTTCAGCTAACAGCTAACCTTGATCTCCAACAGCTTTGATACGGGGTTCCCGTGCAGCTACGGTGCATCCCAGGCATATCCAGAGTCTCTGCCTCTTAGCTGCTGGGCGGAAACCTCTCCAGCTTTCAGTAACTTTAGCTGCTGTGAAAGCCAGCCACCAGGTATTAAGACTCTCTCATATCAGAGCAAGTCGGTTCTAAGGCTTCTTCAGCCGGCAGGAGGTTTTTAGCTTCTGACACGTCAGCCTCAATTCAGGCGATTAGCATTAAAGGAATAGTTAGAAATATAGATGTATAAGCCAGTAGCCGTTTAGCTTAGCATAAAGACAGGACAAAAATGCACCTATCAGCACCTCTTAAAACAACTACTTCACACATTATATCGTGATTGAACCTTGAACCGCTGCTGAAGCGAAGGCAGTAACATCGAGACCTAATCACACACAATCTGCTGTGTTTGGAGAAGCACTGAACACGATCTGTGTCACACGGGGGACGCAGTCGGTTTTATAATGAACCCATAATAGAATTCATTGTCCTTCTCCCTTTACCGTGTCAAAATACACTGCGGGATACGTTCCCTCCTATCTGACCTTCTTCTCCAGCGAGACTTGATAAGGAGACACAGAAGGACGGGAGGGAATAGCGAGGGGGAACGGAGACTCAATCGCTTACCGAAGAGAGACAAGAGAGGTCCACGGAGAGGACAGAACGCACAAGAGACGTATAAATACCTTTGTGTGTCTAAAAGTGTGTTCATACGCTAGTTCAGGAGGGAGACGTTGTAGGAAAGTGGAACAGGAGAGCTACAGGGAGGGGACAGACAGAGAAAGTTGGACAGGAAGAACAAGAGAGAGGAAGATAGATTACAGTAACGCATGACAGCCGAAAGTAAGAGACAGGTGGAGGACGGAGGAAAACGGGACGCATATAGGACAGAGCCAGCAGCAGCCCAGAGACAGAAATGGAGCAGCGAGGACACAGAGGGAGGAGCCTCCTGGGCGCACCGGGAGAAACGTCGTGAAAACAAGAAGAGGAGGAGGAGCGAAAATGTCCGTTGAGGCGAGCGGTGACTTACCTTCGTGAGCGTGTGACGCCCAGAGCTGGGCCATCTGCAGACCGCTGGGATTGGCCGATCTGTACGCGGGGTCAGAGGTCATGGGGGAGTGGCCGGGGTAACCTGACAGGAAGGGACTGGAGCCGGCCGGGAAGGCATCGCCTAGCAAAGAGAACCAAACCACACTAATGAGTTACCACCGATTGATGAAGTACACGCTGTCACTTTCCCCGTGTGCCTGTGTTTCGCGGCGCGTCTGGTGCTCAATCGATGCGCGCTGACGGTTCGATGCCGAGTCTGCTGTAATCACATCATCGCAGAGCCAACGTGCACTCTGTTTCCACGATGTTACACTCGTATTAAATAGCAAATCACTTTTCACCGTCACACTGAAAACTATGACCGTACATAAAAAAAAACAGGAGACATTATGTTCAGTTTAATAGTCGGTAAATCCCCTCTAAAAGAAATTCCGTTATCTGTACAATTATAACATTTTTATTTTCATCACTGAATTTTTTTTCAATTTAAGCATATTTTTGATGCTATTATCATAATATTATATATCTCTCTCTATACAGTCTCTCTATATATCTATACAGTAGTTTTATTGTCCACCATTCCAGCACTGGATTCAAATTGTCTTCTCATGTCGTGAGATTGACATCGTATGTAATCCAGTGTTGTTGGTGTTTCTACCTCACAGCTACACGGCTGCATCAGAGCTGTAGTAAGTTGTTGGTGACGTGAACCAAACGTCTCCAGCTGCTGTTCACGTTAACAGTGAAGCAGTGCAGGAAACACAGGAGGTTGGCGCTGACCACCGTCATTAATCAAAAATGCATCTACTGGACGGGACAGAGGTCACTTCTGGTATGTTTTTGTCAGCGCATCAGTTTAAATGTTTGCAGGGAGCAACAGAAGGAGGAGGAGCTGCTGTAGTGAGCAGTGAGAGGAAGACTACGTGTGCTAGGTGACCTCAGATCGCCGTTGCTCATGACGTAATAGAGGAAGACAAATTATTGACTGACTTGAAGTTTGTTTGGCTGCACTGTGAGTGTGCGCGCGCACACACACACACACACACACACACACACCGGGTAGTTGCTAAATATGTTTGCTGTGGTGTTAAACCACACTCGCTCTTATCACCAGTGACCACATTCAGAAAGAACATGCTCAGTGCATAAAAGACACTTCACCCTTTAGTCGTAATAAATCACCAAATTAGGAGATGCATGGTTTTCTTTGGACAGCGACTGTGTACAGATGAACAGGACAGAGTAGTTTAATTGTGTGTGTCTCTGATTATTGATCTCTGGTTTTTATTCCCTG
>JAVDOI010000002.1:6269076-6311576 GCA_032191485.1 Leptoclinus maculatus
AAAGACGTCTACGTGTTATCAGGACATTTCTCGTGACAGATGAGATTAATCCTGTGATGCAGAGTTAAAACCCACAGTGTGTTCATTGTTACAGTCTAACGACGCATCGGTAAATCTCAGCGACATTTGGGATGTAAAAGGTCAGGTGTTAAACGAACAGGTTGCCTTTGAGGCTGAACCCGGATAAAGCACAAAGCAACATCGCTTAATATGAGACTCGCATGTCTAACCTGCTCCGCGCGTCTCTCAACGTGTCACTACGCATTTTAAATCTGAACCGTAGTCTGCCGGGAGGAATATAATAAACCTTATGTAATGGGACCAGTAGAGACTCAACAGACAGACATAACGCAGTGTGTGACCTTTGTGTGTGAGAGGCTGTTGTTTGAGTTAAAGGGAGGCTTCTGGCAGGCTGAATGACTGAGCTAATGCTTTGGGTATTTCGACATGCCACGGCACGCTCGTGCACGCTCGTACACACACACACACACACACACACACACACACACACACACACACACACACACACACACACACACACACACACACACACACACACACACACACACACACACACACACACACACACACACACACACACACACACACACACACACACACACACACACACACACACACACACACACACACACACACACACACACGTTTGGCAGCTGTGTGTGTGCGTTATTATGCGTGCGTGTGTGTGTGTCGTTTGTTTGTCTCCGACAGGTTTATTGTGACAGGGCAGCAGGGCCTTGTGCTTTCTCTTAAGGGGCCTGTTTTCTCTCCTGAAGGATTCAATTAATCTGAGAGGGGATGTGTCCGAGGCACATCTTCGTTCTCTCACACTCACACACACAAACGTACGTGGGGGTCTGTGTCTTGAATACATATAAACACACACTCACCACATTAATTTTAACGTAAACGGACACACTAACCAAGTGGCGTGGAAGACAAATTGGTATTGGCCGAGACAGCCCTGCCCTGCCCCGCAAGCTACATGAATTATGCTTACACTAGTGCGTGTGTGCGTGTGTGTGTGCGCGTGTGAGAGAGACTGAAAGAGAGAACATCTGAAGGGCTACTGCATTTATCTAACCGTGTCAGATGTGTTGTGGTCAGGATAAATCTCTTCCTTTCTCTCTGCAGAGAGTCCCAGGGGGAAACCCCAGCTCTAACTGCACTAAGCACAATCACATGCTCCCATTCCCATCAAGACCTCAATCCTCTCATCTACACCGTTCCCCTCACACACACACACCACAACGCTAAACAACAACCTCAGCTCTTATCCCTTGAAAGCAAAACACTGCTTTCCACCTTAGGGATCGTGCCCACTTAGTTCTCCTTCTCCATTTGTCTTCAGCTGTTTTCATCTCCGTCTATTGACTTCCCTTCTCTCTGCACTCGCTACAACACCTTCATTTGCTTCTGCGTCGTACTCCGATCTTCTGCTACTCCCTGGTGAGCTCTGAATGTGTGTGTGAGAGTGAGAGTGAGAGTGAGAGATGAGACTAAAACTTGCTGGTTCAGCCGAGTTATCGCCTATGTTTGGCCGGTGGCCGACGCCGCCCTGAACGACATTTACGCCTCATTAAACACGCATTTGTTCCAAACCGCCCTCCTGAACGTGTAAGGTCATTCACGCAGTTTAAGTAATCATCTACATCAGCAGACAGTTTATGGAGGACAGAGATTAAACCTACGCATGCACGCCTCTACAATTTCTACCTCTTCAGTCCGGATACCGATACCTGGGCTTTGGGTACCGAGCCGATACCGGTGTTTAATTAATGAGCGGCGTCAGTCCTCTGTGTGTGAGGCAACGTCAGACTTGACTTAAAAACATTGCTTTTCCAACTTTGTGAAACAAAACGTAACAAATAAATACGTAGATGCAAATGTTGTGTGCTACTGGCGACTAGTGGTGTAACGGATCACGGCTCGATCCGTGAGGTTCGGATCACTCGTGAACCGCGGATCAATCGAGTATTTTTTTTTACGGTGAAAGTCACGGCGAGCGGAGGAACTTGAGAAGCCCCCCGTGTCATTTAAGTCGCAAGTTTGGGAGCATTTTGTCTTCCCTGTAACTTATAATGACGGATAAGGGTGGTGGACAAACCCGTTACGGTATGTAGGCGTTATTTAAAGAGATGGACACACGACAACGGCAATACATCGGTATGTCCACACATATGAAGAGCCACTCCGGTGTGGAAAACAAAGGATTTAAAAATCTGGTTAAAATGCTTGAGCCACGCTAGGAAATCCACTCACGCACCCACTTCAGTATGAAGCTTGTTCCTCTATGAAAAGGAAAAGACTGTGACCGCTTTCACCACGGCGGAGCTGTAGACACGCCCCCTCTGTGAGTCACAGACACACACCTGGGCAGGTGCTGACAGAAGTATCAGAGTGAAGCTAGACAGGCCCAGTAGTAATATCCCAGTCCCCACAGAAAGGTCTACCCTCTCCCCAGACAATGGAGATATTCTCATCTTTTTGAAAATAATGTCACAGTGATGGTGAACATTATTGTGTATTTGAATGACATAACCTGACAGGAAGTAAACACAGAACACCAAGTTGTTGCCGAGCAGTTCAGTTCAGTGTAAACAGTGGAAGCTAGCTCACTGGCTGTTTCTTTCTTTCAGTATTGATCAAAGGACGAGGGCATCAACATACCTCATGTTGCACTTAAACTTAACAGAATTGAATATTCTTGAATGTTTTATTTATTTTTATTTCATCATATCTTCAATAGGTTTGTTTTTATGTAAGACTATAGCCCAAAGTTCTTTGCTTTCAGTGTTCTTGTTAATTAATAAATGGAAAGCAAAGTTATATTTGTCTCCTCCCCTTTTCTTTGTTGATCCGAAAAATTATCCGAACCGTGGCTCAAGAACCGTGATCCGAACCGAACCGTGAGATTTGTGATCCGTTGCACCCCTACTGGCGACCCACAAAACACTGGCTGTGGAGGTACCGCAAGTATCCAGAGAACTAGTTGGCGCAGCGTGAAATACCTCCAAACAGCCGACATGTTGGTTGTTGGCACCCTCGGCAAATGCCTCCAATGACGTGCTTCTGACTCATGACTCGGCATGTGCACGTGTAATCAGACGGAAACACAGATTTTAATATATTGGCCCCATTGTCACCGGTTTTGCCGATCCAGCTGAGTCGGATCGGTGCATCCCTAATTTCTACCGCTCTCAACACACGGGGAAAACAGCTGGTGATAACGGGGAGTGAAGTGTTTCCCAACAGCTGCAGCAACATCGTGTTGTTGGTTCAGAAGAAGAACCGAGTAATCAAAAAGCAAGGGAAGATATCTCACATGCTGTTTGTCAGGTGATCTCTGGGAAACGCTGAGTTAGCTCCAAAAATGTTGATGAGATGGAATTTTCCTCCGCACAACAACCAGGTGCATAATCTGGATTCTTGATGCCCCATCACAATAAAATAATCTGCGACCTTTGACAGCGATAGTAGAGTCTCTCCAGCAGCGTCTCCTCAGAGCAGGCACATTTCAGCAGGTCCTACCTCTGCTGCCAGAGGGAGGGAAGAGGCCAGATGGCCTCAATCTGGTGATGGGGGGGGGGGGGGGGGGGCTCCGGCAGACCTCCTCTAGACAGAGGACCATTTACAGCCATTTCACATCTATAAACAGTGACTCAGACCCCACCGTGTTTAGATAAAAGCCTGTGTGAATGAATTGGAATACTGCAGGTATTTGCTGAGGGAATAATGACGTCTTTACAGAGTGTACAAGCAGCCCGAATGTCAACAAACTCTCTGCGGCTTCACAATGTAAAACAAACCCCCACAGGTCAACCTTTTAGTTGTGGAAATAAAAAGGAGACACTGTGCTCTGTTACGGTGGAAATCCTTTTAAAACTGAACTAAGACAGACAATAAGGGAGGCTCCTAGGAAATAAGGGTGCGTCAGCAGCAATAAACAGTCAACCCTGCTATCAAGAGGTCGGCCAAACACAACAGCGCAAAACAAACGTACTGAATTCCACGAAGCGCATGTCAACAAAGACAGTAGCGGGGTGACCTTGGCTCCTCTGGTCGCACGCCAGTTCCTTGAGCTCCAGACTCTCACTGTGTATTGCAATCAAAACAGGAACATTGTGAACATTGGAGACTACCGGGTAATTGTCGCGTGACCGGGCTCGTGTGGCGTTATCACAAGCATGGGACCGAGATCTCAATTGGGTTTGGTTAATGTAATGTGTGGGGATTTGATATTGAGGAGTGCCATAAAGCTAAACGACCCGCATCGTGCAGCGCCGTGTTTTTAGTGGGCGGAGGCTGCGAGTGTGCGTCGGGGAGAGATGAGAGTCAGAGAGCGAGAAGGTCAGCGTGTGGGCAGAATAAAATGCATCCCGCTTTAAAGGAGCGTTTAAACTGCCAATCTGGGACGGAACAGCGGTAGAGGGGCAATTCCACTTCACCCCCCCCCCCCCCCCCACACACACACACACACACCGCAAGCAATTTTAAACTCATCTCAGAGCCACAGGGGCTGAAACACACTGTCGCTACAGAGACACATTTTACCCAGTGATGGTAGTTGCATGGTTTACAGCAAACCCACACATCATTTCACCTGCAAATACTTACGTGTTATTCTAAAGCTGCACAAAAAATGAAATGAAATCAGTTCAACTAGCTGCAATGAGGCGCGCCCCGTGCTTCTCTTTGCCGCGGTACAGCCATCAATCATCCCAACGCTCCCCGCTGAGAGTTGATTTCATCTCAGACAGCTTTTTCATGTGCGTGTGCGAGGTGTGTGTGTGTGTGGGCTCCGTCGGTGTGTCAAATTAGCGTTTCATCAGAGGCCTGCCTCACTTTACCAGACCTCTAGTAGCTCACACTCCAAGTGACAAGAGCTGCATTCATTGAACCCACGCTCAGACGACAGGGAAGGGGGAAACACGGCTAAACCGGAATGTTATTATCTCCGGGGTTTACCTCTGAAGAGAAACCAGAGGAACTGTAATTGTATCCGTCTGCAGCTTCATGACTTCAGGGGGATGGAAGTAACTCAATGAGAGCGTTTGTCAGATTTTCCATTTTCCAAAAAGACACAGCAGACCCATCTTTCCTACACACACGATTTGACCCTAGATGACAGCGCTCCGACTTTCCCTTTGACTTGACCACAAAAAACGTATGCAAACCTGCAGCGTTATCTCTTTTTTTGCACCATGTTATTTCAAGGCTTCCATTACTAATAGCAGGAGCAGACGTCACTGGGCAGGCAGTGAAAGTAAAAGGAAATCACCAGCTCAGCAGGGAATAACATACAGAACATGATCTACTGACTAAAGACACACATCTACGTGATGTAAACAAACACATGCAGGTTTGCTGGCCAAACGCATCAAAACCATCCAGTTTGACACACACACACACACACACACACACACACACACACACACACACACACACACACACACACACACACACACACACACACACACACACACACACACACACACACACACACACACACACACACACACACACACACACACACACACACACATTTTTACCTCTCACAAACACTCCAGAAATGTCCCTCCAGCGGGGGTAGAGGTGGTCTGTCTTCGCAACTTTGCCACCCCCACTCTCCCAAACACACACACACACATATATATATATATATATATATATATATATATATATATATATATATATATATATATATATATATATACTGCATTTTGCTCTCACAGCGGTGACGGTGTAACGGTCTACATGCAATCCAAGACCATTGCACCCTGACCCGCATAGTGCTGCAGCAACACCCACACCACCACCCTCAACAGTCGGCCCCTGTTCGTGCCTTAAACCCACCGCCGTGTGTTGCACACAAATTTCCCGCTGATGCGTTGATCGCGAAGGCTGAGGCTAGTCAACGCGATCAAACACTTTCACATGTGAAACTTGTCACCGCTTTATAACAGCCACACCTCCTTAAAAGACATACGCCGGGGCTACATTTCCCAACAGAAGACCGTAGCGGCATCCAAGAGATGACCGCACATGATGACACAAACCGTGCGCATTATTATTTTATTTTTTTGCGCAGCGTTATTTCAAGTTAATATTTGATTATTTCAGGGTTGTGCTTTTGGGTGCAGTCACATTGCAGTCTAACATCGAGTACTTACCGTGGTGTGGATGTAGGTTAATGGCCGATGGCAGGAATTTTCCGGAGTGGAGAGGCGGCGGATGACTCGCGCCCAAGTGACCGGGCGAGGGAGCGATCCTCCCGGCTGCTGCCGCGGCTCCGAGTCGGTGAGACTCCATTGCGAGCCCCGCCAACAACGGGGGTGGTACGTGGACGGATCGGGGAGGTCCAAAATCTCTGCCATCCATTATCCACAGTGGGGAAAGTTGTGAAAAGAAATAGTCCGTTCGGAGAGGCCCCCTATTCTGAATAAGCCAGTTTTAGGCTATAATAGTGTCTTTAGTTTTCCAGGCGATTCGGGCTCCTTCTCAGCCATCCTGCTGCCCTAGAAAACACAACAAGAACACACTCGCTTGATACTCGATCTGAAGGCACACTGAACTGTTGGGAGCTGGTAGTTTGATTATTTCTCCCGTTTCCAGCGAACAGGCGGTCAATACGAGCAATGACGCAGTTTGGAAAACCACTTCAGAAACTAAGCGTTGAGCCCGCGGATCGACCGTAAACACGGACACGTCGTTAACTGAAGGTCTCAGCTTTAACTTCTATCTACGATATTATGATCTAATGTGATGTAAGCAGGACCAGCAGCGCTCCACCCGCACCGCACCGCACACCGAGCCAAGCAGCCGCTCTGGGGCTCCTCTTCCTCGGGCAAACACAACCAGGAGAGAGGCGGCCAGTGAAAACACGCAGCGACCACGCGATGCAACACGCACACGGACACATTTTAACAACCTATTCTAACCCCTTTTTTCCGATTACCCAGCTGTTTCCTAACCCGTAAAACCAGCAATAGCTGCGGGGCCGAGCCGCCCTGTAAACCAATACACCATAAATACTGGAGGCGCATCAAATATAAATTTCAAACGGGTTAAAAATAAATAAGGGTCGCAAACCGCCTGCATCATTAATCAGCGGGGTTAGGGGGGTTTTGTTGCCCGCATTATGCGATACCGAGTCCGGGCTGCTTCGCGTTTGGGTGCTGCCCAAAGCGAGAAGAAATCTCAACCCAACCCGTAGAAACACTTTAAAAACTAATTCCTCATTTCATATCCACGGTCTACCTCGTGGACCTGAGCTCGAGCTGGTATTAAGAGAGAATAACGCGATCCACATGATAAATCCACGGATATTCAGCACCGACTCGAGCGATGCGTCTTTAATCTTTTTTAAAAAGGTCGATTTTTAAAATCATTTTCGCAAAACAGATGATGAAGCATAACCTCCGCAGAGAGCTGTGTGTGTGATATTAAAAAACACTGAAATATAATAAAAGTTACTTTAAGGAGAACAACAACAACAAGCATTCGCGACTTTATCCGAAGGCAGCGAGGGGAGCAACATTAGGGGTCTCGTGGAACCTTTTTATACATTTTGCCCGATAATAAACACGAGTCAAACTATGTCACTTATATGAACTTAAGTTAAAAAAAACAAACACGGCGAAAGTCGAGTTAACCTTCACAGGCTGCAAGCAAACACATCACAGCAGCGACTCGTGATATCCAGGCGGGTCTGAAGAACGGCTCGTGGAGCACAATAAACCTTTATTTTGTTATCGTGGGAGAAATACAGCAGACCGACACCAGTGTTGCCTCTAAGCCCTCCGAAGTGCACACGCTAGACGGCACACGGTCCGTTCCTCCGCCGGTGTCATCCATGCGGCACACGGCAGCGGAGCAGCACGGCTCTTCAGCCACGTTTCAAACTTTTCACGGTTCCTTTAACGACACGCTAAACTTTCTCGGCGGAAACGTCTCGAAAGTGATATTTTCGCACCGACAACAGCGGCTTAAAAATACCAAAATGTCGTATGCAAGGGGAAAAAAACAACCTCCGCGCCCTTTTCACTCACATTTACAGCCCAAAATTATGTTTTAAAACACCGAGAACTCGGGACACTTTAGCGCGAGGAAGAAAAACCAAACGAGAAAAAAAAAAAAAAACATGCCGAACGCTTACTTGAATGTGTAAAATCCGGGGAAAAGGAGCTAAAAACGTTTCTCAAAATGCGTCCAGGTTGCTGGGAGAAGTGGAGTAGTCCATTACAGGCTCGTCCGAAGGTAAACTGGGGGATAACTGGAGAGGGGGGGGGGCGCCCTGACGCGTCCGTAAACTCCTCAGCAATGAAGCGCAGCATTGTTTTTACAAGCCCCGCCCATCTCCCTCGCCACCACCCAACCCCAGACCAGCCCAGTATGGTTTGCAAAGCTGCTGTCTGATTGGCTGCGCAAAGTGTCAATCAAATCTCCAGTGTAAAAAAAACACCCTGGCCGCTCGCCAGCAGTATAAAACCAATTATGGAGCAAGGAGGTTGAGCCGTTTCAAGGTCCCCTCTCTCTTCAAGACTGAGTGATCAAAACAAGCAGTGGGTTTCTTTCTGTTTTTAAGAGGTGGGGGGCCAGTTTCAAGGCAACCCCCCAACCCCCCTCCTCCTCCTCACCCATTTTCACGCTAATTATAATAGACGCTCAAACATTGGGAAACTGAAAGTATGGGCGCATTGTTACTCTAAAACATACTGTAATGGTTTTTAATGTGGTGTGAGACCCAGATTATTTCAACTCACTAGGAGGCAGCTGATAATTACCCGCGTCAGTTCATTACTTTTCCATTTGCTCTAAAAGGAAAAGAAACGCAAACATCAAACACTTGAGATAACAATCTCACAATTCCGTAAGAGCCCTCAAATTGAACTATTCAATTTCATTCGGGGTGATCACAATTTTGGGCGTTGTTTTCCCAAAGACAACCGGTAACATGTCAGTAATTATGGATGTATGGTTACGGGGGAGAAAATAAAAGAAAAGTGAACGTGTTACAAGCCAATAACACAGAATAGCGCAGCTATTAGGCCTGTTCTTGCACGCCCAAAACACAGCCACGAGGGCTCAGAAGCCCGTACAGTAACATTTGTTTTCGCACGTTTGTTGGCACTTCATGGACGTGGTCTACTCATGAATAACGTGACCTGCAGTTTGGGGCGCTTAACGCCTCGTCTTTATTCCATCAAACGCTATTAATTAGTGTTAAACGGGCTCACCGACTGGGAGCCATCACTCAGCACTATGGCGGGTCTGCAGGCGGATCTGACAGGTCGAAAGCACCCTGGATCTCTATCATGTCAGCCCGGGAACGCATTAAAACTTAATCATTGTTTTCGCCTCCATGGCCGCTGTATTTGTGATTCTCCACACCAGGAATAATGCCGGGCTCTCTTCAGGCCTGTATGCAAATGCGCATAGCGGGCTGTAGGTGAAGCACCGCTGGACGTGTCCCTGTGTGTAATCTGTGTATAGTCGAGTTTTAGCGGACACACACACACACACACACACACACACACACACACACACACACACACACACACACACACATTTGCATTAGAAGTGGTGCGCACTCATTTACTGCTAAATTCAGAAAGAGGGTGTGCTGATCTTTGGTGTGAACTAAAAACTAAAAACCTGACCTCTCCACCCCTCCTCGTGCACGCTACTGTCGCGGGATGTTATCGTGAATAATTCCCTCTGAGGTAAACCACTTCGCGTTACATAGTTGCAGAAATGTTGATTAAAAAAAACACATCTGATGACGGTTTCAAGCCGCCCTCGTCGCCCCCTCCCTTTACACTCGTCCAGCCCCTCCTCCTTTTACAATGGGACGGTTTCAAGGCGGCCCTCCTTGTAGGGGGGTAAAGGAAGCGCTACAGCAGACGAAGGAGAGGAGAGAGCGCGGCGGAGGCGCGAGGCCTCGAGCAGCAGCAGCCGCGGACGGACGCGTGCTTCACGGCAGCAGCCATTGGAGGCTCCGCCGTGCGGTTGTCCGGTAAAGTGGTCCACACCTCGGTGGATTTTTTTTCCCAGCCTAAATCACCGAGCTGCACACAGACAAGAGGCCGCTCAGCGTCGGCCCCGACCCGTCCGCTCTGACTGGAGTCACCGGGCGGAGATCAGAGCGACGTCCCGTCCCGAGCCGTCCAAAGGGGACCAAGCCAGACCTTTGTTCTCCGAAATCGCTCCGACTGGGAATTCAGACAATGCCTCTAGATTAGGGCCCTATTGTTGCTGTCTTTTAAACCCCGCGAGCGGGAGGCGGGCCTCGTCTTCTCGTGGTTGTTTTCGTTGTCCGTGGGGGGTTATCTCCACTCCGAGGTGGGTTCGGCTGCTGGTGGTATTCATACAATTTAATTGACCAGCTTAGTCATGATTCATTTATACAGCCGTATAAATGAATCATGTGTTACGACTCCAATTTAAAGATATCATCTAAATTTAATTAATTATTTTTTTTACGGTGATGGGACCGTCCTTAATTATTATAGCTCGACATGGTGCTGAAATTATTACATCCACCCATACATCCATTGTTCAACCAAAAATAATCCAATAAAGACTTATTCACAATTCTTTATTGCACTCTCCAGCATGCTAACAAGTAGGACAACGTGTGGTTTAAGTGCAGCTTCTAACCTTCCTCATCTGATAATAACACAGATCTGTGTATTTCTAGGTTAGGCTCCTCTCACTGATGCGTTATTCTGCGCGAGCAGATGGGACCATTTGGTAGATTACGTCTTTTTATAGCCTGTATACACCAGCATGGGCTCTTTGAGGATGGTCCAATTTAAAGCTCGTCCTCGATGTGAGGCTGCAATGGAAAAGTACAGAAAAACCCATGATTTATAGCCCGAAACGCTGCTGAGTCAACACAATACCATAGACAATTTTTCATGCCACTAACATTTTTTTTTTATAGAATGAGAACACTTGTTAACTCATGTTTTAGGCTCGTTGTGTTTGTCTTGACCACCACGTCAACATCCAGCCGTGTGGCTGTCCAAATATCATTGTTGGGTTAATTCTGCCCCATCAGTTGAAGGATCAGGTAACTGATTTTATTTTATTTGGGGGGGGGGGGGGGGGGGGGGCAGACCAGACCATCTGATTGTCTCCAGGCGTGTGGCTGCATTAACCCACAGGGGAACAGAGCACACAGACAGCATTGATTAATTCAGCTGGGGGGGTTCAGTCCTCTCTGGGACCGCATCACATCCATAAATAAACACAGGGAGATGTCCCCCTGCATAAGCATCCAGCCTTCAACAACAGCACTTCAGTCTGCACATCTGACGTGGGGGGGAGGAGGGTCATATCCAAGTTAAACATATTTCATACAATATTCCTTGACATCACCACACACACACACCAACCCCCACTTGAAGAACACACACACACACACACTCATGCATCTCTCATGGGGTACCTGCCAATCATCAGACAGCGGGCCTTGCAGGGTTTGATGGTGGACTACAGGAGGAGGGGGGGGGGGGGGCAGTCACACATCTGAATGTGCAGAGGATGACATGGGGGGGGGGGGGGGCACAAAGAGAATCTGCACGCTGTCTGATGGTTCACACATCTGTCACTGCAAATGTGATTCATGTGATTTTGCGATGGGATGATGGTGAGCTTCTATGAAATGAGCCTGATTTCATGCGACTGGATGTTGCCGTGTGTGAAAATAGTGAGATGCCTGCATGTAAATGGTCATATGTATATATATATATATATATATATATATATGTATTTCCCAGACATCACATGTATGGCAGTTTATTAATTCAGCAGGACTGAGCCACCACACGTACACCGCTCATGTTTAGAACACACAAAATAGATGAGTTGGTCCTAAATTTCTACCACATCCATGATCCGTAGTTGGAAATCACAACATCTACTATATTTAAATGATGCACGCTGTCCCCCGTCATACAAACCGTTAAGACGCAGCCAAAAGCCTGCATTCTATTTAAATCGAATCAAAATAAACACTCTTATGTCTGGAAAACGGTACCAAGGCGAGGACACGCATGGGAGTCAAAGCAAAGTGATTCCCATCTGCCACTGCTGCTTCAAACCAAGCTGGGGGAGGAGGACGGAGGGGGGGGGGGGGGGGGGGGGGGGTGTCAACTGTGCATGCATGGTGCTGGAGCAGGCCTGCGCTGCACTGGGTGTGTATTTTTGGCGCCTGGGTCGTGCGGTTACAGCTCTGAGAAATCGTGGGGTTTTTCTCGAGAAAAGAAAACCACAACCGTAAGGAAACATTGATGCAACGAGACACGTCTCCTGCTGAGTAAAGATGTGGCAGTGATGCGTATATACAGAATATGTTTGTGATATCAGAAAGAAAACAAAAGACCAAAACCCTTGTGTCAGACTGCAGCTCACTGACAAAAGAAAACACTTTTCTTCTGCTGTCATAAAATCAAACTAAACTAAAACAGTGGGATAGCTGTGCAGAGGGGGGGGGGTGCATTGCCTTCAGTGAACATGTCACCTTCGCTAGAATGCACATCACTCTGAGGCAAACAAAAAAAGAAAAAAGAAACAGCAGCTACTGTATTTCAATATGATCAATTATTCCCTGCTGGCCTGCTTCTGTCAGCAGCAGTAGCCTTCTCTTCGCTCTTCACCCACTCTCTCTGCCAAACAGGGCGAAGCGGCGCAGCGGCTCCACCTGCTGGAGGAAGAAGGAAACTGCGTGCGCATCACCGACCCGACCGATGGATCTGCCGTAAAGCAGCGCGGCTGTAGTAAAAACGGGAGGAACACAGCAGAGCCTGACAAATTGGTCCCCCTCTGTTCCGTGTCGCCTCGCTCGCGAACACCTGCAGCGCTAAACACCTGCGCGGGCAACACACCAGCGCGCGTGCGCGACAACCCCGACAAGCACAGCAAAATGAAGTATGGTTGCACTCGCTCGCACACACGAATGGTACATTACACACATACACGCACGCACGCGAGCATGCCAAGTTCTGCTTCTCTGCCAGTGAGTGTTTTGCTGGCGCGGCAATACAAGGGAAGCAGCCTCAGCAGAATCACAGGCAGGGGGGGCTGCGGAGAGATGGAATACATCTCCGACACCAAACACGCTTGATCTTCAATGTGTGTGAGCACCCTGACTTAATGCACGCATATATGAATTCACATCAATAGCAAACGCCCTCCGCGTGCACGCGCACAGGCCCTGCAGGCTCATCGTATATCACCGGGTGCCACCGTGCGGCCCAGAAATACTGTGCGCAACTGGGACAGCCTGACTAATGGGTGCAGCGTGACTTTGGGGCCCGTGCTGGATGTACGGTGTCACACAGAAACAGGATATATGATGCATAGAACACCAGGGTGGGGCCGCGCCACCCGCCATCCTTCTTATCCTCTTCTTCCCGCTCTCACTGTAAAGGTGCACATGTTGCCATCCGTTTTTTAGATGTGGACAGGAAACGGGCCCCCTGTCAGCAGTTGATCTTTTCCCACCATTCTAGGAAAAGCTGGTTGAAAACATGTACACGCTCAGTTGTTTTATTGGCACACTCCATCTTTTTAATCTAGTCTTCAGTGCTGTACTGGACACACACACTCCTGTCCACGGCACCCTCCCACACCAGCCCAATAACACCATTTATTCAAATAGAATTTAACTTTATTTCCAAAGAAGGAAATACTCAAAACAGAACAAGCATGATCTCAGCTCTAGCTCTATGCATACGCTCTGATATGAGCTGAGGTGTTTGGATCAAATACAGTCTGTGGTTGGGATGCAGCAGCACAGTCACGCCTCACTTTTGGATATAAGTAAAAATAATGGAGCTTCACTGCCACCTGCTGTCTAAACTGTGCAACTGCTGTAAATCCACAATCTGTTTATGAATACAGAGGAGTTCAAGGATGTCATTCGGTGATTCTCTGATGTGGGTTTGGAGAGCCTGAAGGCAAATAAAACAAGTCTCTGTGATCACTGTAGTTAGATGTGTCCTCAGGGAGCATTTTTGTTCTACTTTGCCAACATCCGCAGGTCACTGATCCTCCTCAAAGCATTTCTGGCTAACAAACAATCTCGTGATCCCACGAGGAGAGCATGATCGCCGATGTCATGACAAGATGCCTGAGGATAGAGGGAAAAAAGCCTTGTGTGACAATAAGGGACTCTTTCCTTTTTCTAACATGTGTGTGACTGACACAGTTGGGTGTGTCCTTAGAGCCCGCCCCAACCTTTTAATTCATCATCTCACGCTCAGTCAGCTGAACGCTGCAGCAAATCGGTCAACATGAACCGAGGAGGATACCGCAGATACTGATGAATGTAAAAAGATGAGCTAGTTGTGCTATGGCAGAACAAATGTAGCAGCCACATCATTTTGAAGTGTTTATCTGTCTGTATTTCACTCATATGTCACCCGTTATAATTAATTTGATCCACACACACGAGGTATTAGTCAGATACTAACCTGGTGTTTGAACAGTCCTGAATGAGCCATCGTCACACCAAACCAAAATCACCTGGTCAGCTCGTATGAAGTAATTTGTTAATCAGTAAGTGTATGGCCTCTTGCCACACATTTCATCATGCAGGAATTATATTGATTTGAAAATAGTTGTGTAAATCAGATCAGTGCGTCACAAAAGCAGATGCAGACTTGTGAATAATGAATCAGGATGTTCGGGGTTGTCCCAAGTTTAGCAAGCACACCCTCCAGAAAGGACTTGTCACATGACCCGTTAACTGAACTTCCACCAGAAAACTGTTTCTAGTAAATAGCCAAAATCACTCCACTGCCAAGACCATGAGAACTTAAGCCCTGATCAGGTGAGACATTAAGTGGTGCAGAGGTCAACGGGTCAGCTGTCCTGTGCATAAACCCAAATTACTGCCCGTCTACATATTTAACTCTTATTGTAACAAATGTCTCATACTGTGGTTCACTATTCATGTTTTAAGTAAATATTTACAGAAGTCTATCTTGATAAGTTCAGCATTCACTCATCTAAACATAGTATTGAGATTCATACTTAGTGTTAGAGGCCTACATTGAACAGGAAAATAGAAGTTCTAGTGTGTGAATGAGACCTGGATTTAATGCTAGTGCAAATATTTCACTTCAAGTTAACGTTAGCTCTTAATTGCTGCAATTTGACTAAGTATAGACACACTGCATGTAGTCATGTTACCTGAAGAAAACCCTTTTTCCTACATAATGTTTAGTTTGTTTAAAAGTTAAAATGTTCCCTTTCAGCTTTACACACTCAAATAGAAATAAAGCTTTCATGGAAGACAAGAGTCAGACGTCATGTCGGAACACATGTGCACTTTATTGGGATCGTTTAGTCAGTGTACAGGTTGGCCCCACCGGTCTGGCACCCCATGTTACCCCATCACTTCGAGACCCCTTGCCCCACCACCCCGGGGATGAAACCTCCATCAGGGGGAAGTAGAGGTCACGATTGGGTTTTGCATAACAAAAACAAAAAAAAATTAACAGGACCAAGATATTTTTAAGGCTGAAAGTACAAAAAACCCAGACATAATTTACATACAAGCGATACTACAACCATGTTTAAGTATGCGCCAACCACTGGGCAGCCTTCACAGAGGCGAATACGTGTCTGAACAATGCAGTTAACATTTGGAATCATGTGTCTGAACAATGCAGTTAACAAACATTTGGAATGACTCAAAAGAAAACAAAATGTACATTTTTTAAGTCCCCAGATGCAACTGCAGAACCCTGGGGTGCTTTTTTTTTTTAAACCTAGCCAAAAACATTACGGTCTCCTTCATCCGTTCCAGTTTAAAATCCTGAGTCAAGCGCCAAAAATAACTGAAGCCATGCCAATGAGTTGGTCATCTAGGCTCTGCGCCTGAGTGTGTATGAGAAATGTGTGGTGTGTGGTTGTTTTGCACAGAGCTGAAGTTGTTGGGCGTTTGGTTGGGGAGGGGGAGGAGGAACAGTCTGTTTAGAAGCATTTGCGGTGGACGATGGAGGGGCCGGACTCATCGTACTCCTGCTTGCTGATCCACATCTGCTGGAAGGTGGACAGAGAGGCCAGGATGGAGCCTCCGATCCAGACAGAGTATTTACGCTCTGGTGGGGCAATGATCTGCAGGAAGATGGAAGAAACAAACGTGAGGATACCAAAGCATTAGTCTGAATCACCAGACACCATGAGCAGCAACAACATGTCAGTCTGCTGGCTCCATAGCTAGTCAGCTCACCTTGATCTTCATGGTGGATGGGGCCAGGGCTGTGATCTCCTTCTGCATCCTGTCAGCAATGCCGGGGTACATGGTGGTACCTCCAGACAGCACGGTGTTGGCGTACAGGTCCTTACGGATGTCGACGTCACACTTCATGATGCTGTTGTAGGTGGTCTCGTGGATTCCGCAGGACTCCATACCTGAGGGCAGATACACACTTGTAAGCAAGTTGAAGTGCAGGGAAACCATAAGGGTTGGACATGTTTTTAGCATCAAGTGCAGGTTAAGCTCAAGTTGGGAAACCTACCGAGGAAGGAAGGCTGGAAGAGGGCCTCTGGGCAACGGAACCTCTCATTGCCGATGGTGATGACCTGTCCGTCGGGCAGCTCGTAGCTCTTCTCCAGGGAGGAGGAGGAGGCAGCGGTGCCCATCTCCTGCTCGAAGTCCAGGGCGACGTAGCACAGCTTCTCCTTGATGTCACGCACGATTTCCCTCTCAGCAGTGGTGGTGAAGGAGTAACCACGCTCTGTCAGGATCTTCATGAGGTAGTCTGTGAGGTCGCGGCCGGCCAAATCCAGACGCAGGATGGCGTGGGGCAGAGCATAGCCCTCATAGATGGGCACTGTGTGGGTCACACCATCACCGGAGTCCATGACGATACCAGTGGTACGACCAGAGGCATACAGGGACAGCACAGCCTGGATGGCAACGTACATGGCGGGGGTGTTGAAGGTCTCGAACATGATCTGTAAAAGAGAAGAGAAGATTTTAGCATTTAAAAATCTCAGCAAAAGTCTTCTTCTGTGGCCACTGCACTCACTACATGCATTAGTGTGGGGCTAAGATTGAAGTTAGTAGAGAAAACCAGTGCAGAAAGTAAACATTCCTTCACACTTGTGCATGTCAGAGTCTATTGGTGCTGATCTACTGACTCAGCTAAACGTAACACAAGTGCAGAAAAGGCACACAGTCAAGAGAGACCTGTTGATGATAGATCATCGTATAGGAGAGAGGTCCTGGAGGAGAGGGGGAGGAAGGAGCAAGTGAGAATGGAATGGAGGGGGAAACCAAGGAGGAAATGAGGCTACTAGTCTTTAACAGTGAATACATTAATATACCGTCTTTGCTAAACCAGATATGCTAAATTCTGTATGTGCACAAATAAGGGTGTGTACCTGGGTCATCTTCTCCCTGTTGGCTTTGGGGTTCAGGGGGGCCTCTGTGAGCAGGACAGGGTGCTCCTCAGGGGCAACTCTCAGCTCGTTGTAGAAGGTGTGATGCCAGATCTTCTCCATGTCATCCCAGTTGGTCACAATACCGTGCTCAATGGGGTACTTCAGAGTCAGGATACCTCTCTTGCTCTGGGCTTCATCACCAACGTAGCTGTCCTTCTGGCCCATACCCACCATCACTCCCTGAACAAGAGATCAGACAGATGGTTAAACATGGAGATATGTGTAGGGCCTTCCAAGTATAGTTACAGGCAAACGTCTTTACTACATGTACTTTGATCCAAGAAGTATGGTGTAATTATGGCATAAGACCTTCTACTATATTCATTATGACTGATAAAGACTTTCTAGCTAAATATCATTGAACAACTAAAGCCATTTTCAGCTCATATAAAATACATTTTAAAATAATTGTAATTGCTGCTTATTATTAATTCAAACGTGCCACTTAGGTGTGCATTACAATTCATAATTAATCTTGTAATAGCAAATGCTTGTTTTTCCTGTTGGACATCAATCACTCACCTGATGCCTGGGGCGACCGACGATGGAGGGAAAGACAGCACGAGGAGCGTCGTCTCCGGCGAATCCGGCTTTGCACATACCGGATCCGTTGTCAACAACCAGTGCGGCGATTTCATCTTCCATGGCTGAACTGTTATGGGACAGAATTAAAAAAAACGGCGTTAAAAAGACAAGTCTCACGCCCGCCTCACTACAACAGCGCCCGTGTAACACTCTTAACTCCCAACTTCCTGTTCACAACTAACGGCAGTTCACGAGACTAGCCGCTGGGTGGAGCTCGTGCCCCACATTCCGACCGAGCCAGACAAAAGGAAGTGGCGCTGCATTCTGTTACCATATAAGGACATGGTTCGGTTTTGAGCAGCTTTGCAGCTACCGGCGCCATGGCGCGCGGCCAGAGCGACAGCACAGAAGAAAAAGGAACAATCGACATTAACGGACAACGGGGCCGCGCGACCACTCCCTCTGGTTCAACTCAGTTAATTTCCTCCGCTTCTCGTTTCCGTTGTTGCTCAACTATAACGGTTCTAATCTCCACAAAAAAAATGCTCGCTTCAATATCACTGCGTCATACTCAAACTGCTTCAGTCATTTGAAACTGACCAACTGCCCAACTGACACGACTGGATGCATTACCATGAATTCAACATTTTGTATGTTATATCAACCTTGAAACACCGACAGTAAAAACAATTACATTAATTAGTTGCATAATTAACTCATACGTTGACTCATGAATGGGTCACAAGTCCTTGACTGACGCTCCATTCCCAGAAAGCCACGCCTTTTCTACGGGTAGACGATTAGTCATTCGCAATTTCCCCTTTTTTCATGTGCAAGTTGGCAAGACCCGAAATCATTGAGAGACAAATCTAACGGTTTTTCAATTAAGCAATTCATTTCCGTTTTTTGCAGGCCTCATTTTTTTTTCCTTTCCCATTTAAAGATAACCTGGGAAATATAAATGACTGTTTAAGTGAATCTTACACGCCCATTAAGTAGACGCAAGTGACAACGGAAAAAAAAAAAAAAAAAAAGAATTCTCGATCTAAAATGCCACAAGTCTGAAGGGCGGTGTTAGCATGATGTGGCTAAGCTAATATGCTAAAGTAGGTCACACCCCGCCGCATCGGGCGCACAAAGGGAGCAGCCGGAGTCCAGACGACCTTAACTCACAAGCCTCTTTCAGAGTACCCTGCTGAGGAAAGACACAAGCCAGCACAGGAATACTGCAAATGTTGTGAAACTACACGACGGAAAAAAACGCAGGCGTAGTACAACCATCATCTTAAAAGTAACGGTCTTCATTAACAGGCTACATCCAAAAAGCACCTGTGCATTAGTTTAACGGTCTCTAGCAAATACCAATACGTACTTTAACACAAACAAAATGCAGAAACTGCGGTCTTTTGTAAATACTTTCTAAAATCATGAGGGTAAATTAGCAGTACGTTGATGCATAACGGGACAAAGAACCTCGTGGTCCTCGTCATCTTTTGCATTTAAAAAAAGACAAATGTCACAAAAGCAATTAAACTCACTGTTTACTCGAAATATGATGCTAAAATTAGAAATCAAATCGCAATAGTTTGTCTCCTTACCTTTGGGTGGGGGGGCTTTTCGCTTTAAGGGAACCGGTTTCAGGCAAATGATATCCCGCACAAGCTGCGTGTGACGGCGCTCAGAGTGAATCTGCTAGCTGTGGGCGCGTGTGCTTTATACTGCGTCAGTTGCCCGGCTCTCTCCATAAAAGGTAAACTTTCGGAAAGGCGCCCTCTGATTGGTCCAGCGTCATGCACTGGGGCACGTCGCGTGCACACTGTGGTGCACTGGGCGCTTGCGATTTGAGGGAGAGAGAGAGAGGGGAGGCGATAATAGCGAAGGATTGGAGAAAAATAAAAGGGAAGGGATGAAGCTGTGGGGCCTAGTAAACCTAATCTCTTTATAAAACTGTTTTATGTACACTTTAAATTACATGTATGGACTTTTATCAGAGGGACAATGTCTTACCCGCACCTGCTCTGAACCGTTATATGCATACTCATAGCCCAGTTATATGATAACTGGAAGCGCTCAGCACTAGTGACTCCTCCCTGTGAAGGCTGCAAAGGCTGCAAAGGCCCGAGACCTTCTACCCAAAGGCTGCCCTCGTTCTTACTTATTGTCCTTATATTAACATGACAACATTTGATGAACGGAGACAATATAGTGTGTTGTGCTGATGTTACTGTCCACTTTATAAAAACCAGCTGTGAGCTCAGTGGGAGTCACAGTCACTGCAGCACCAGGTCAAACACATGACATACAAAACAACGGTGCTGGAGCTGATCCGTCCCAAGCTGGGGAATGATCACTTATGCAGGCCAAGGTTCATTTATTGATCAAGTATTTGTGCTCTGTGGCTACATGGTCTTGGGCTCTTCCTATGTAGTCTGTCAGTGGCTGCATGCTAGCTCTGAGATTCAGTAGTTTGACAAAGGTGAGTCGTTTCAGGAGAGGATGGCATCTGTTAGCATTCTCATTATTTCAACGCTGCTTGTAGTGAACTAGATGCAGGTATTACAAATATGGTTTTAATGTAGTATACAGTATAGTACCCTTTTTTTACCTGCTCCTATTCACCTCTATCAAATAAAACACACACACACACACTCCGGTCCTATGTCCACTTCCTGCTCCTCTGCATTGCTGTACGGGTGGACTTTTAAGATATTGGGGCCTTTCACCCTCTGCCTCGTTCACATCGTGACTAATGAGGCCCATGTGACTCAATCTCAGACTTTTTTTATTTAAGGCTAGTCGTGGGCCTGCAGGCTAGTACAATTTCCATTCCTGATTCACTGCCAGTCTCCTCACACCATCAGACCGTTATTCTTATCATAGCTTTTGTCGCCCCACTTTTAAACACTTTCCTTCTTTTTTTTTTTTACATCTGTGATTTTCTTTTTTCACTTCCCCCGCTCCCCCCATATCCCCCCCCTCCCCCCTCCACTCTCTCTCCTCTGTCCTCCTCCCAACTATATTCTCCTTAATATAAAACATCTGGCACACACTTTTACTCATTTTGTCCTCCTAAACCGCGAGTGTAACACGTTAGAAGAATGGCCATTTAAAGCTGTGACTGTGGCCACCGAGACATGCAGCAACTTCTTCTCTTCCCCCTTCACCACTTCCCCTTCCCCTCCTCTCAGTTTGACTCATGTGCTGTCTGTTGTTCTCGTCTCCTCTTCCTTGTCCCCATTCATGCTGTTAACTTGGCTTTAAATGGACATCATTGTCGACCCCTTTAAATCAGCCACAGCTCGGTGCGGTGTGAAGCAACACTTCCAATATGCGGAAAGATGAAGACGGCTTGTGCAACTTCCCTTCTAACTAACTCAGGGTTAGAATCTACAGGGTGGGAGGGACCGGCTCCAATCATTCAATACTCATTCTGTGGAGATAAACATTTAATAAAAAAGGAACAATCGGAGATAGACCTGTCAATTCATCCACGTTGAGTCAGAGTTTTGACTCTCTGGTGAGTCTGTTTCCAGATGAAAGGAAGCCCCTTTAAGGTGGTCAAAGGTCTGCTGGGCCCGCTTATTGATTTACAGGCCTTGAGGGTCAATTCTCAAACCTAGTTTATCCCGGTCTGACCCATGTGAGCCTGAAACTTGTCCGTTCATTAAAATGTGTTTTACGGGTGATAAAGGTGCATTTCTGTGCTGAGGGAGGGTTCTCCGTGTTGACGCTGTGACCATAAACAGGGATTGGCTGGGGAATATTTAATCTGGCCTACAGGGAGTGCCTCTGGGTTTTTTCAAGGTGTGTGTGTGTGTGTGTGCGTCTATATGTTGGCACATGCATGAATGAGTCAGTTCTGACCCAGCCTACGTTGATTCAGGTGAAAAACACTTAATGCCATGACAAATTCTTCTTTAGTTACACTAGAGATCCCATTTGTTTCTGTATCACAGAGTTAAATCAGCTGTCAGTCATCTGAGGTAAACAGGACTCTGGATATGTGTTAACTTGTGTGTGTGTGTGCAGCTTACTGGCAATAAAGGAGAGGGCTCTGGTTAAGTGGTGTCTTGTCAACACTCTTCAGTGGGAATTTTACTATCCAAGCGCTTGGAATACCGTCCCGTGAAGACTCCTCTCATGTGTCATAACAGCCTGTGTGTGTGTGTGTGTGTGTGTGTGTGTGTGTGTGTGTGTGTTTACACCCGGTGAAATACAGGCTCTCTGAACCTGTATACCTTGCAGCCAAGGTCCTGGATGCAATCTAGGCCATCATGAATGTTTCTGAGGCTCATTCATCCAGACAGAGGTTTATACACAGGCACTCAAGGTGTTGTGTATAATGACTATTACTCCGAGTGCCGGTTGTCTAAATAGACCACTCATCAGACTACGTGACACTTTAACGAGAGCAACAAGTGCAAGCCCTGGACTTAAAACCTGTCATTGAGAGTCAGGGAGCTTCTGAAAATGACTGTAATTTAACCGGAAAAGTCCTGTTTCCCTTTGGCACAAACACCTCTCGCCTGTATGTTCCTGCAGAAAATCATGTCGACCCGAGCGGCCACTAGCGGAAGCTAACGCGGGGCCGGAGTCAGCGGGGTGCAAAGGTTTTCTTTCTCCAGCCAGGTGCCTTGTTTCGCCGTGTGCCTTTTCAATGCTTGTTGTCGCCTCTCGTCTGTTTTCTGTACGACACGCAGGAGGCCGAGGCCTCAAACCTGGAATGTCAGCTGCCCAGTTGTAAACATAAAGTATGACGGCCCCATTATTAGGTTATTAAGGGTTTAGTGCCTGCAGCAGCCTTGATTTAGATCATACCAGCTGAAGTCAGGCATCGCCATTGCCATGTGATAAGTCAATAATTAACCCACTGACTTACTGTAGCACGTGTGTTTATATATGTGTGGGTCAAAGGTCAAAGAACCTAAAATGACAACAGCTAATCATAAACAAATGCTATCTTTGATGACAGGGCGAGCTCAGGTGTACGCTTTATATGCATATCTGATCTGATGGTGAGTCACACGCCGGTCTCAGCTGACTTCTGACCACCTCGACCTCACACAGGCCTTATTAAGTACTCTCATTTTAGCACGCATGTGTGCCTGTGTAGTCTCGATGTTTACCAGTGAATTGGAGCTGTTAGTGACACCCGCGTGTGACGTCATTAGCTCTGGGTTTTTTTCTCTTCAAATATGGTAACCGGCTGGCCGGCAGCACCACAGAAGAAACACAGTCTGTTGTGCAGCGATGCCACTCCCTGCCTTCACTAAAGCCCTCCCACCACGGCTTCCTGTTCCTCTAGTCAGTAAAGAGGCCGCAAGTTTTCTCTTTGCTCTCGACCCGAGAAAGCCATCGCTGACTAATTCACCACCATCGCCTCCTCGTGTCTCCTCTATATCTACATTTAGGGCGTCTCCTCTCCTACCTCGTTCTGTCGCTCCTATCGTAAGGAGAACGTGATCTGCTCGTGGCACTGGGCAGCCCAGGCTAAAGAACAAGGGCATTTTTGGTGTGTATGTGGCTGTGTGTGTCTGCGGGGGAGGGGAGAGGAACCATGAAAGGCCTGTTGCTAATGGGTAAAGCCGGCCATAGGGGGTGGACATGAATACTATATCTATTATCCACTCTCACACACACACACACACACATACACACACACACACACAGACAGAGTCAAACATCTGCTGCCCTGAGTCTTACTGCTGCTAGACTGCAAGGCTGCAGCTCAATACAAAAAACATTAGTTGCAATTAGCCTTGAGTGAGGTTGAGAGCTAAAGCTGGAAATGTGGACGTCGAATGAGGGAGATGGGAGCGAGAGATAAAACCATCGAATGGGATCCGAGTGAAGAGGAAGACGTAGACAGAGAGAGAGAGAGAGAAGAGGAAGATGATGGGGAAAGATATGTCACGTTGGAAATGCACATTGTGTGTCACCCACGGGAGCTTCGCTCTTGCTTCACGGCATCTTTGGACGTGTGTGTGTGTGTGTGTGTGTGCAATAGTCAAATCTGAGTCACGTGAGGTCAAGCTGAATGTAGCAATGCAGGGGGTTTCTCCTTTAGACAAGAGCTATATGTTAAAAGGAACAGTTGGACATTGATTCACTGTCTCGAGGAGATTCAGACGGCAATATTGATACCACTCTGGTATCCGTGTTACATCCGTCCATTAGATTAAAGACTGCAGTTTAGCTTAGCGTTTATCAGCACAAAGGAAGCAGCTAGCTGGGCTCGGTAGCCTACAAAGGTCACAAAATCTGCCTTCCAGCACTTCTAAAGCGAACCAACGAACACGTTATATGTTGTTAAGCGTAAAAACATCAATTGGCCGGGGGTTATGTGCAGAGTACAATGGCAAGTCTGTTTCTACGCAGTTTATTTTTGTCATATAGAGATAGAACGTGTTAATTGGTGCTGGTTGGTGCATTTTGTTACCTTTGTTCAGAGCCACGCTAGCTGTTTCCAGTCTTTGTGCTAAGCTAAGCTAACCAGCTCCTGGCTGTAGCTTCATATTTAGCGGACAGTTATGACAGTGGTATCGATCTTTTCATCTAACTTTCGGCACGAGAGCAAATAAGCACACTTCCCAAAATGGTGAAACTTTGCTTTAGCTTTTGACACAGTGACTCAAAGTTTTGCAGCACAATTTTCCTCTCCTTCCCCTTTCTTTCTTTCTTTCTTTCTTTCTTTTTTCATTTATCCATCCCCCCCATTTCCGCGCTCTCCTCTTTCCTTACTCCCCCTCTCTTTCTCTCTCGTCTTTGCAGCCTGTTGAAAAGTGACCAATTGTTTGCCATCTGGGACTGGTCAGAGTTTTTTCGGAGAGGGAAGCCCTATTCACCACTCTTCCCTCACCCCCTTCCTGCCCCCCCCCCTCTACCGTGATACAGCCAATAGGTTGGTCGTCTGCAGAGTCATTGATCCGGGGGTCACCGTGGTGACGGTCTGACTGCAAGGCGCAGGCCAGTTACCAGCTGTGTGTATGTGTGTGTGTGTGTGAGTGAGTGTGTGTGTGTGTTGTGCCTGCCAGCTGGCCTGTTCGTGCTCCGATTGGATTAGCCTCCCATTTAGGGCCCAAATGGATCCTTAGTTCCATCCCCCACTTCTCACACACACACACACACACACACACACACACACACACACACACACACACACACACATTGTATTGGGCACGCCCCATCATGGCTTCCTGACCAGTATCTTCAGTCATTCATCAAAATATACACAACATGAAATTCTTAACTTGACATAAACACTCACACCTCACTAATAATCGATCAATGACAACTTGTGTGATTATAGATAAATGTGATAAAGAGCTTGAAGTGTATTTTGTGTGTTTTCACACTACTTCTTGTCAGACATGAGGAGCTTCTCTGTCATGGCCGAACTAATGTAATACTGTGCGGCTTCTCTGAAATGTTGTTTTTTTTAAATTTCTCTTCCACACACCAGGCCCTCTGTCCTCTCTTCTTCTTCTTCTTCTCTTCCCCTTCCTGTGCACCCGCCTCACTTCCTCCTGCTCTTCTGTGCTCCTATTGGCCCAAAGTAGTGGCTGAGGTGCCTTTTAAGGTTGTGAGGTTTCACTCAGGTGTCGCGCAAAAACCCAGGGACTGATGACGGCTTTGACATCGCCTTCACCATTAATGGAGAACTGTCACAACTGAGCTGCTCTGTTTACTGCATGCAGAATGTAGACACGATCACACAGTCTCACATACAAAACAAGGTCCACACTAGGAAAAGGGAAGCAAAACACAGGTTTTGAATGAAGTTTGCACAAAATATAAAAAGAATATTCATCTATACAGCTCAAGGTAAGAAGAGCGACAGACTTATCTATCTCTGTATCTAATTCTATCTCCCACTGACGCACACACACACACACACACACACACACGTACACACTCTTTATTCACCCCTTGCATGGTGGTGAACCAGGGAAGCTTATCTACCCTCTACCATCTGTCTCTGTCTGGTGGGAGGGCTCCTCCTCTCAGATTGGCTCATTTCACGAGCCGACAGCCCTTTGATTGGCTCGTATCGGGAATTTCTTTAGCCTCCTGACTGGCCCTGCTTCTACTTCCTGGTCTTCCTTATCCCGTCGCTGCCCCCTCAGCTGTGGCTCCATCGCAGTGAGAGAGGTCAGCCACCTCCACACGCCCATGCACTTTAGACCGTAGTCCTTTAGCACTTACATAACATGCCTCCCTTCTTTCTCTCTCATTTCATATCGCTGTATCATTGTCTTCCTGTCTCTGGCTTGATAAGCATCAATCACAGTGTCAGCCACTGATTAAAGTGTACTGAGGAATGTTTCTAGCAGTGTGCCACATCCCTCCTCTCTGCTCTAGTACTCCATCCCCTCTACTCTCCTCTGCATGGAAACCCAGAGCCCACCCTCTCCATTTGCCACCAAAAAACAACTTCAATGCGGCGCTGCAGTGTGCACCCAGTGCCCCTGAATCACTGCGTATAGTTTGCATGCGTTGCTTTGTTGTATTGTATTCTTTTTTGTTTTAAGCCGGTGGCAGGTTTGTGTGTGTGTGTGTGTGTGTGTGTGTGTGTGTGTGTGTGTGTGTGTGTGTGTGTTAGTGGGCTATGTTGTTTTTCACGGGTGTTCATTTCTGTTTGCAGTTCCCACCCTGCTCCTCTCTCTCACACTCGCTGTTTGAATGGGCTGCCTGCCCCGCGCTGATTGGCTGCCGGTGGTTGCCATATAAGGGCATAGGCCAGCAGCAGAGACAGGAAGTGGGCTAAAGAGGAAGTGGAGAGAGCCGGCTCTCGGAGACCGGCAGGCAGAATGTGCAGCCTATAGCGAATTCAGAAGAAACTGCCACACCTAACCCTCTGATCCTTCTCCATCGCTTCTTTTTTTTCAGTTTCCAACATGTCAGCTCTTCATTTTCTCCCCCTTTCCTCTCCTTTCTCTCTGCACAATTCTCATTCATCGCCCTCTCTTTTCTTCTGCTCTCCTCCACTCCTCTCCCTCCATCCTCTCCTCATTAGCGCAGTCAAAAAAAGAAAACAGCATGTGTCGAGCCAGTCTCTCATTGGTATTACCTGCTGTGCTTATGAGTGTGTGACTGGAAGCCTCTTAATCAGTCATGGCAGATCTTTCAGCTTAGCGCAGCACACTGGCTTTGCTTTACAGCCCAGGGTCGGACAAAGTCCAGTCGGAGCTCTGCAGCAGCACACGGTGTTGTGCGGCCGGTTGTTGGGGTATGATGTAATGTGTCAGTTTGAGACACGGAGCTGGGCTTTAGCTGGGAGTTTATGATCACAAGTGTACACGTGCTGGGTACTTTGTAAGTTAATTCCATTATTTTCCGACTCAATAAATGCAAATTTGACGACTTCTTGGCAAATAAATATCTCCCTGAAATGTTATGCCTGAGGCCGATACTGGACGCCTCCCTGTGGAGGTGTTCAAGGCACATCCAGCTGGAAACACCTCGGGAACCTTTGGGAGGAGCTGAAGGACGGGGGTTTAGGGAGAAGGGTGAGCTACAGCTCGCTTAGTCCAAGTAAGATTGTGAGTGACAGAAGTCCAGGGGCTCTTGCCTGCCGTCTGTCTTTTTGTTAGTAACCCTAACGCTGTAATAGTTATATTTCATATATTTCTACCCCATTTAACATCGCAACAATGACTTTGGTTTAAAAACAGCTTGTCATTCATTTCAGGACACAGTGTTGGTATCAAGTCGACATGCGATGAAGCGGTTGGTCTGAATAACTTCTGTGACTTAGAGGAGGATGACGGTGCTGCCATCATTTCACAACGGCTTCACCTCTTGTGTCTCTCTCGGTGGGTTCTCTTTGTGTTTGAGTTGGCAGGAGTGTGTGTGTGTGCAGTTATGCGCATTCTTTGTTTGTGTGTGTGTTTGTTGACTTGGGTGTGTATTAGCGAGGCCACGCCCCCCTACCCCCCCTATTAACGTTGACGTCCATAAAAGGAAATCTTTAAGTTTGTCACATGACAACAATCTGAGGAATGTAAGACCGGTCACATGGGATGGTGTCTCAAGGAAAGCAGCTTCGTCCCCCTAAGGACTGTGAAATGATGTGTGTGTGTGTGTGTCTGTTTGTGTAGATATGTGTGTTTGTCCCGTTAGATCCGTCACAGTAACTCCACGTGTATATCAATGAGTCAGCGATGAACAGTGTATCTCTGTGTCTTTTTCTTCTGTGCATGTGCCTCCCTATGACTGTGTGTGTGTGTGTGTGTGTGTGTGATTACAGGGGAATTCACAACTCGAGAGATTTCACTTCTCTTTGTTATGTTTCAGTAACTGGAAACTGCAGAGGAGGACGTTCTAATTTCCTTCTTAGACAGAAGGAGAAGGTGTGTGTGTGTGTGTGTGTGTGTGTGTGTGTGTGTGTGTGTGTGTGTGTGTGTGTGTGTGTGTGTGTGTGTGTGTGTGTGTGTGTGTGTGTGTGCTTCATGTGTGAAGTGTTAGCCAAACGTGTACAAAGGTGGGTGAGCTCGAATCTGTCATTTTTACATCGGGATCAGAGATGTGTCTCATAATAAAAGCCCCCACTTTCTGTCTCGCAGCCCTGCATGAGATGAGGCTATGGAATAATACCTTGTATGTGTGTGTGTGTGTGTGTGTGTGTGTGTTTGTGTATGCGTAATGAAAGAGAGGGGGGGAAATGAAAATCAGCACTCGCACCACTTCCTAAAGCCGAGGCTGCTGTGTGGGCTGCAGCTGATGCTGCTCTGTGCTGCCTCCTACAGCCGCCGCCCGTCTGCTGAAAACCACAAACGTTGTCACTTTCTGTCACAGAGAGCGACTTCCTCTAAAGTCAGCGTGGGGCACGCACCATATAAGGTTAACAGTTGGCAGGTACACCGCTCTACAGGCTCAGACGGGGAGCATTGATACAGGAAAAGACCTAAGCTGCTTGCACCACGTTCCCTTCTATCTGCTGCTCATGTCTTTGTGCACGTTGGTCAAGAGGACGGGACGTTTTGGGCAACAGCGGCTGTTTCGCTGCCATCAGCACACCATTTTAGTTTTTTTTTCCAAAATGGACCAACAGCATGAGCAAGTTCCTGTTTCAGTGTCAATCAAACTTTCATATCAGTGCTGCATTCATGTAATTTACCTGTTTCTGCCACATTAACCCTCAGGAAAACGTACAAAGACATTTAATGGCAATCGAACGAAACGTTGCCATCAGTAGATTCACGCCACTAGAAAATAAATATCGGAATGATGAGTTGGATCCAAAACAAAGGCAGCGACATGAGATATGAGCGTGTGAATAAAACTATAATTGTTCTTCTGCTGATCCTCTGAGGAATGTGCTGCCCAACAACACAGGAAATGACTGAACAGACCCTAGTTCAGGCATCTGTCATTCCTGGCACTTTGTTTATCTGTGCGTGACCTCCACTGACTACATTCCACCACCTCACCTCCACCCCCACAGCGAAGATTAAAAAAAAGAGAGAAACAGAGAGAAGGGAGGAGAATGTGGGAGAATAAAGACTGATGAGGTGGAGCTGACGAGGAGGAAGAGGCGAGTTAGAAGAGGACGGAGAGGGATATCAGGTGGATTCAGTCATGATCCTCCTGCAACACCACCACTCCTCCTCCCACCAAACACCCAGAGCCATCTCTCCCCGACCTCCCTCCCTCCCCCACCAGCCAGGCACACACACACACACATATCACCAGAGGAAACCAGAGGAGGTGATGTAATGGCCGACGGTCCTCCTCGAGAGAACAGACTCCACTAGAGTCCCTTCTTTTGTCTCTCTTTACTCATTTAGTCTCTTACTCTTTCCTTTGGTACGATTCTCTGGCATGACAATTAACTCCACCATCTATGTGTGTGTGTGTGAGAGTGAAGGTTAACAAGCTTGTTTGGCAGCAGTGCGTCCCTCCCTCTCTCCAGAACGTCTCCTCTGCCTCTGTGTTGCAGCGTTGACCATTAGATTTGCACAAAGCTTGAGGCCTACAGTCTCCCTGCTGTTCCCCGTGTGCACACAGCCTTTCTGTCCAGGGGTTAAAGTGGAAACGCTTGCTTTAAAGGGCTCACGGTATGTTTCACGAGAAGAGGATAAGAGGAAAATAAATAAGGATGGAGCCATAAGCATGAAGACACGATGTTTGTGTGTGTGTGTATGTGTGTGTGTTACAGCTAATGATGTGGGATTCCCTAAGCAGTGGGATAGTCAAACCCCCAAAATGTAGGTCAAGAGGCACTGCGTTTTCCTTGCGCTGTTACATAACTACGCACACACACACACACACACACACGCACAAATGTGTAGAACCACGACACACAACTTGCAGTGTGTGTGTGTGTGTGTGCTGATGTGCTGGGAAGACATCCAGTGTAAGCAACTGTGAAAGCTCTTTATGAAACCTTCAGTTGCAGCTGTTCCCTCTAGTGCCATAGCTCTACACACATATATGAAAATGATCAGGTGTGTGTGTGTGTGTGTGTGTGTGTGTGTTAGTCGTCCACATATGGCCTGACTGGATAGAAGAAGAGGGAGAGATTAGGTGTTTGCAGGTAGATAACTCGCTGCGCTGTCATTGGCTGAGGGCTGCAGGTAATCAGCTGGACTGGATTGCCTTTTAAGGAGACTCGTGGTCACAGATCGGCTGTAAATCCCTCCGTCTCAAATCACCATTCCTTTAAAGTCTCCCCCTCCCTTTCTTTTCATTCTACCTATCCTCCCCCCGTCTTGTTTTTCTCTCTCTCTACCGCTGCACAGTCAGGCTGACCCACCCTCTCTTTCCGTTCCTGCTGTTTTACACACTCCTCTTTGTTTGTGAAAAGCTTACAGGACAGTAGAAGAAGAAGGAGACGGGGGAGAGCGAGGGGGGAGCTACACCTTTCTTGGCTCATCAGATTGTAAGCTGATAACCTGGAACATACTAGCAGGCTGTTACATAAAGGACAGGAGACAAGCTGAGAGACTCTGTGTGTGTGTGTGTGTGTGTGTGTGTGTGTGTGAGACACTGTATTACCCGTTTCCTTGGTAATGCACAGATAACTCGGTTAGTCACGCTGCCATGTTTTAATGTAAAAGCTATTTGCTCGTCTCTGTGGTTCGCTGTTTCTCAGAGGAAGTGGAACATGTTGAGCTCTCACTCGTCTTTCTTACCCTGACCTGATTTTATAATACATCACATTCGAGCTGATATGCATTATAGAGCTCAGTCACGTCATTAAAAACCCTGTAAAACAGGAAGTAGCTCAATGGGGAATGATGTTGTTTGCATTAATTATTAAAGGTTTTACAGGGGGAAATCCCCTCGAGTTTCACTTGTATCTGCTACTTGAGCAGCTATTGTTAACAATTAAGGACCTAAACCTTTACTGTGGCGGGTATTTATAGGGACGAGTGCAGTGAAGCATCACAATACACTTTGAGGTGTCCTGTTGAGCTCAATAAACACACAATATATTAAACATTAACATGTGTTAGTCTGCACTGCACTCAGTCTGAGGACTCGTCCAACAGAGGAAAGTTTCTATGTCTTTGGTGACCCTGATGGGAAACCTGATGAGTCCTCTTTCATTCTGTCTCAACAAAACAAATGAAGTTGCATTACTCTCTAACATGAGGTAGATCTACTGTATCTGTCTGTGTACTGGGATCAAACCAGTGTAACCCCTGGTTTGGCCAACAACGGCGACTGGTCAGTGTGTTTAAGATGGCCATCTGCACCAGATGTTAATGATCCCACTGTGTGTGTGTGTGTGTGTGTGTGTGTATGTGTGTGTGTGTGTGTTGACTGGGTAATATCATGGGGTGTGCCTGTGTGTGTGTGTGTCAGCAGATGGTGTGTGCCTGTCACACACATGCTGTCTTCCATTATCAATTCTCCACCATCAATTATTCACACCAGGAGATTGAAACCAATGAAGAAAATGACTAAACAGATATGCTGTAAAATCAGTCAAATCGACGACATCTCACCCTAAAATCTTCAAAATCACAAAAATGTGTCTGTTGATTCTTGTTGAACAAAACGTGTGTGTTTTATGTGTGTGTGTGTGTGTGTGTGTGTGTGTGTGTGTGTGTGTGTGTGTGTGTGTGTGTGTGTGTGTGTGTGTGTGTGTGTGTGTGTGTGTGTGTGTGTACTGTATATGCATGTGTGTGAAATGAAAAAGAGCAGAGCAGCTAAATCTTTCAGGGGGTCTGTGTAATAAGAGGCCAACAGAGAACAGCTGGTGTTAGTGCTTGACGACGTGTGTGTGTGTGTGTGTGTGTGTGTGTGTCCGTGTGTCCAAAGAGGCTCTGTTAGGGGGCCTCCAACCCTTTGTTGCAAGAGGGCATATCATTAGCATCTAAACCTCCCTATTGCCCATGAAGAGAGATATAGAGAGATGAAAAGCTGAGGAGAGAGGAAGGGAGTGAGCGACACATAGGGAAGAGAAAACGGGGGAGAGAAAGAGAGAGAAATTGGGAGAGGTAGAGTGGGGGCGAGGAAGGAGGGGACCCAGGGGAAACAACAGGAAAGTGGTTGCAATGAGCAACAGCACCTGCCAGCTCAAATATATGTACCCTCTGTGTGTGTGTGTGTGTGTGTGTGTGTGTGTGTGTGTGTGTGTGTGTGTGTCTATCCGTTGTGGACATGCGTGTTGCTCCCTGTGTAGATGTGTGTGTGACAATGGAAATGCTTCATAAGTGGGTGGATGGTGTGACTGGTGTAGTTTGCTGCTGTCACCAGTGGGTGGAGCTACAGAGCTCCTTTAGACTCCTTTAGAGACCTGTAAGTAATTCAACATGCTGAGTTAGATAAGACTTCATCTCTGGGGGAGATAGACACAGAGGTAGGCTAGGAAAACAGAAAAATAATACAAAATAAAACAGCTATGAGATGCAGCTATGTACAGTATTTACATGTAAGTGAATTGTGATAATATTTGTGTGAAATTATATGAACTATGTATGATCATAGGTGTAAGTAATCAATAAGTAATAATGAGTAATCAATACGATATATACACAGTGTTATATATGTGCAGTGTATGTGATATAATACACTATACAGAAACAATAAAATACTATGGAGTATATATTTACTATATATATGAAAGAGAATACCATGATTTAAGAAACATGATGATGACAAGATGGTAGTAATAGTATTATTATATAGTGAAATACATAATATACTTAAATGTGAAATATAATAGATTTAGATATGTTACTAGTACTTATACTACTGGTCCCATAGTAATCATGACATAAGTAGTATATGGAAGACAAGGTGCAGGTGTATTATTGTCACGTACTTATAACAATGTGTTACATTAAAGCCAAATACTGGGTGGGTTATTACATATGCATTACATAGTACTACATCATAACTCTATGACACCGAACAGACACTTAGAAGGAACACAAATATCGAAATGTTCACATTATGATATAAAAGGATCACTTACATGTGGTTCTTTGATCACTGTGTGATCATGTTTAAATTTCTCTCATCAATGTTTTTTTATTAACAATGGATCAAACTGTTACGTCCATGTGAGTGAAAAGACAAGCCGCCATGTTCACAACATGTAAACATGTTTTAATGCAAAGTGAGTGAACTATATAAACTCAAGGGATCTAATGTGCTGCTCTGAGAGCAAACGCTCAAACATTGGAAATGAAGCTGGCTCTGCTTCCACCAAGTAGCCAAAACATCAGTGAATGCAGCTTTAAGATATTTAATCTGCAAATAAGTTGCCCAAATCTAAAGTGAGCCCCCACTCAGGTTCGTCACACGAGTCCATTTCTTTTTGAAGATGGAGAGAAGTTTAAAATAATACTCTGCAGCTGTTTACTGCCTCAGAGATCAAAGAATCATCACTAAGTGATATTCAGGCTACTGACCACAGTAACAGTGTTGATTCATGAGGACAGGAAGTGATGTCACAGGCCCTCGCTGAGAGGCAGGAAGAGGTATTTTTAGTGGCATCCTGATCAAGTTTCCCTGCAGTCAGTGCTGGAGGCGGCAATCATCCCCCGCAATCAATTCAAGCATGCACACACACACACACACACACACACACACACACACACACACACACACACACACACACACACACGCACGCACGCACGCACGCACGCACACACACACACACACACACACACACACACACACACAAAGCAGGGATGCATTCGCATGACCTTGAAAAAGAAAATCAGCGTCTCATTTCTTCTCCTACAGAAATCAGTGTGTCTGCTGTGGGGGGATGGGGAGCGGAAAATAAGACGATGAGACAGTTGCATACATAGCTGACCGTCATGCTACCACAGACACACACACACACACACACACGCCGACACACAAACACACACCATGCAGTTTTCCGCCCATGCCTCACTGCCCTGTTTCTCTTGACTGACCTATATCTTTCTGTCGGCTGCAGGCATCATGGCCACATAGACACACACACACACACACACACACACACACACACACACACACACACACACACACACACACACACACACACACACACACACACACAGAGCTATACACACTACGTAATGTGTAAAACAGAGGGAGAAGCTATGAAGTTGCTCTGCTGATCTTGGCTCAAATGCTCTGCTGTCACCATGACAATGAGGGGGTGGAGGAGCTGGAGGCACCCCCAAAGCACACACACACACACACACACACACACACACACACACACACATACGCACACACACACACACACATGCTGACCTATGACCCGACCGCTGTGTGGAGAACAGAGGCGAAGGAGAGGAGGGGAGTGTGTGGTGTTCCCCAGTGGCTCCAGCTTCCAGCTCTTTGTTGGTGGAGAGGAGGCCCTCGGTAGGGCTGCAGCTGTGCCCACACACACACACACACACACACACACACACACACACACACACGCTCACACACACACACACGCACACTCACAAGCAAACACACACATTCCTCAGTGATTGCAAGAAACCCCAGCACACACAGCTCCCTCACTCATACAGCCATTTCACACGTTTAACACATTTATAAATGGCTCAAGTTTAAATAAAATAATAACAATAATGTTGGAATTAAAAATAGCAATGTTCATACAAATGGATGATGAATGTAGCTCACACTGCTTCACAAGGAGGAGAAAACAGCAATACAGAGACGAGAGGCTGCACTTAAGCTAACACCAACATGCTAAAATGCTCACAATGAGAATGTTAGCATGCAGATGTTCATCAGGTATGTTTGACATGTTCACCATCTTGGTTTAGAGAGTTAGCACGCTAACATTTGCCGATTTGATCATTTTGGCTCAGTACAGTTGAAGCTTCGAAACGGCTGTAGCTTGATGAAATCAGAGATCATCTTTCCGTCAGTGGTCAGCTTTAAAGAACCCTTCGGGTTCGCTGCCACAACTCTGTTCTGATTCTGAGGAAACATGATCCTAACAACCAGACAAAGAGGAGAGGGAGAGAGAGACAACTGTGAGTCTCAGGACGAGTGCCATCATGAAAACGATCAATACGATCAATACGACCGGCTGTACTCAGGGATAAGTACAGAAAGTGTTGGGTCATCTGCTCCCCTCACCAGAATACATCACATTATAGGAGTACACTTCAAAAATCACTTGAATTTTATGCTTTTTTTGTGTCATCTGCCTGAAACAACGTCACATGATTTGTGACTTCATGACTCACATTCAGCACCGTCTCAACTGAAACACACACACACACACACACACACACACACACACACACACACACACACACACACACACACACACTGACGCAGACTTTGTGAGCCGGTGGATGCCAGCCATTTAGTCTGTCAATGGTGCTGTAGAATGTAGGTTAATGCAGGAGACGTGACGCGTGTTTTTCATAATCGTTGTGCTGCGTATCTCCACCCTGAACCAGCCAAAGCTCCAAACATGTCCCTGTGAATCTGATCGAAGACGACCCAACATGAGACACATTGACCAAGGGCACTGCGGACACATTTGCATGCACACACACACACCATCGTCATACAATACTCTCTATGACTGCCAACGGGAATATGGGTCAGATGCATCTTTTGTGGTACATCTCTCCAGTTTGTGAGTGATGACTGAAGGCCGTAACAATGTCCCCACAGCGAGAATGAGGGAAGAATGAGGAAATGAAGGCGATTAAATTAATCACACTCAGACTTTCCATCCCAAAGAAAAAAAGAAAAAGAAAAAACGTGTCACAATCTGGATGTTGGTTGGCCCATATTTTCCAGACACATCCGGACTGATGTGTCCTGATTGGTGGACACCGTAATGCAGCGGTGGAAAGGACGCTCTGATTGGCTCCGGCTCAGAGGTGTGTGTGAGACGAGGCTGCCGATTGGTCAGCTTTGTGTCGTCTGACGCAGTGCTGCAGTGCTGCGCCGTCTGCAGGTGTTGTGTTGTGAGTGTGTCAGCGTGTCTGTGTCTGTGTGTATGTGTGTGTGTGTGTGTGTTTGTGTGTGTGTGCTCGCTGCAGCAGACTGCCTGCCCTTCATCAACCAACAGATTTGAGGCTGGTCTCCATAGCAACCATCCTCAAAGCTGGGCTTGTGAACAAAGATAGCTTCCCTTTCGTCCTCCTCGCTTCCTTTTGACCAGCAGTGTGTGACTCCTGTGGCGAGCTCTCTCCGGGGACTGGTGTGCATGTGTGTGTGTGTGTGTGCACGCACTTTAAGAGATGCACAAGACACTGTGTGTGTGTGTGTGTGTTTGGATGAGGTGTAATGACCAGTAATCTCATATCAGAGATGCATAATCAGAGAATGGGAGACTGTGTGTGTGTGTGTGTGTGTGTGTGTGTGTCTGTATGTGTGTGTGTGTGTGGGTCATGACAGAGCGCCTCCCTTAAAACACAAATTTTACATTTGCAACAATGGAGGCGCCCATCTGGTGGGAAAGATAAAGGAAAATGAGGAGTTATGCACCACACACACACACACACACACACACACACACACACACATCATACTACAGTGTTTTCTCTTCAGTGGTTGTTGCGGCGTGTGTCAATAGTTTCCCTCACTTTTGACAGTTCATCTCTGATGCACAATCCATAAAAACAATCACAATGACGCCGCTCAGCTGTTTACTGTATGTACAGTACTTGCATAGACAAAGTTCAGCACTAAACTGAAGGTAACAGCCTTCAGCGGCACGTACCACCGAACTGAAGGACAGTCACAATGACTGCTGAACGTCGGGCCGCATGAACGGGGATTTTGTTCGAATAAAACGTGAACAAACACTCAGCTACTACGATTCCAATCTGCGAAGTGATTCGTGACTTGCTGACAGTGTGAATAGTGATTCAGTTCACGTCCTGAACTCCTCTGGCTCAGCTGCCTTTAAGCTGCTCATGATTTCAGCTCAAATAAAGATTAAAAGGAGATCAATTTTTTTTACAGTTTACATTCATTTCAGCCAAAAAGTTGGAGGCTTAAGAAGATGCACAGTCAATGGGTTTTCTCACATAAAGACGTCAGCTTCTCTTCCTGTTTGATAAAAACAGTTAACATTGTCACCGATCAAACACCTGCTAGTTTAGGGTTATTGAGATATATATCCCAAAATAGATCCCGTTCATTGTGATGAGGATTCTGGGTAATGAGGTTGGCGTTTCCTGACCAGCAAATAAATCCCCAGTGGAGCGCCTGTGAGTGTTGACTGCCTGTTAATCCCAAAACAAACCTGAATCAACTACTTATGTGAATCCTCTTATTCTGTGCTGCAGTTGGCTCAGGATGATGTGAGGAGTTTGCAGAGAAAGATTATCGATGCTGCTGTCAATCAATTCATAATAGTTGACTCCTCCCATTTTAGGAGCATGCAGTGTTTAGTACCTTCTGTACTTGGGTGTTTTATGTTGTTGTATTTGTGTTTTAGATCAAGGAGAAATGTAAAGCAGGCATGTATAGATCACCGATATCTGCACCCGTTAACATGACATGTTATGCTCTGGATTCAAAATCAGTTTTGCAACTCGGGCTATGAGATAGAATAAATATTGTGCAACAGGGACAAGCAAAAAATGTATCACAACAAGTCTGGTGATTTTATTACCGCGTGATGCTGGAGCTGAGATTACAGTGAAATGTGATTTGTTTGAAGATGTTCTGTCTGGAGATTGGATTTACGCAGACTGCAGGAGAGAAAGAGACATTACCATTGATTAGATTACATTTCTGGGTCAGATTACTTTTCCGTTTGCAAACCCACCTGCATGAAGTGAGGCGAATGAGACACACTGAAGAGTTTTGATGCACACTGGTTATTTGTGTGAGAAAGACAATTACTTCTGCTTCATTTTCCTGTCAATCTCAACTGTCCGGATGGAGCAGAGAAGCAATAATACAGGCTGTTAGTGAGAGAACTGCTCAGGTCAAACACACCAAATGAAGATGCCATTCAAACACCAAGGCCACAGAGCCGGTGGGGATTCGATGTTTGACTCGAGGACATCTCCTGAGACCTGTGACTAAAGTCTGGTCTTTAACTCACACACCAACACGTGCAAGACGGAGCTCTGATCCGAGATCTGCTCATCTTAGAGACTTTGCTCTGCATAAATGATGTGTGGGCTTTAGAGGAGGCGGAGGACTCAACCACCACTCTCACTGTCATCGCTCACTCTGCCTACAGACACACAGCTGAGCAGCATCCGTGCTGGAGGAAGTAACGACGCGCGTCTAGTGTCACCGGGAGAGAAATGAGGTTTGAACCGCCGTGTGTGTGTGTTTTGATTAAAAGAGACTAAGTGTGCAGCTGCTGCTGATATGATGACCCCCCCCCCCATGCCTCATACACTTGTGTGTATGTGTGTGTGCGTGCACGCTCATGCACATGCACGGGGAAGACGACCAGTGTGATCTGTTTGGCCTCTTTGTTTATGGAGCCGGGCCTTTCCTGCCATCTGATGTGCGTGCTCGAGCCATGAATAGAGCTCTGTGTGTGGACATCCTCATGATTCAAATGCTGAGTCCATCTGATCAGTGTGTCCGAGAGAGAAAGAGAGAGAGAGAGAGAGAGAGAAAGAGAGAGCGAGGGAGAGAGAGAGAGGGAGAGAGAGCGAGAGAGAGAGAGAGAGAGAGAGAGGGAGAGGGAGAGAGAGAGACAGAGAGCGAGGGAGAGAGAGAAAGAGAGAGCGAGGGAGAGAGAGAGAGAGAAATGGTGATATGATGTTATCAGTCAGTGGCAAACAGATCCCCTGCATGTGATTGTTTGTAAAGGGTTATCATTACTTTTAGGAGTTTATTTTCACCCATTCACAGTAATTTGACTAATACAACTTTTAAGAAACACAGACTAACAAGGAGCGTAGCGACGGATAAGCTTTTGAATGAGAAGCGACACATCAGCAGAGAAAGAGAGAAATAAAAGTCCAGTTCAGCTCCCAGATTTCTGTCCATCTGAGGGGGCGTGGCCATCCACGCAACGTCACTGATGGTTATATAGGCTGCAGCTGTGGCGGCGGGCTCGCGCTGCTGAGACAGGCAGAGCACTGAGGACCGGTGGCGCGCGCTCATAGACTCCCCTCTCAGCCACTCACACCCCAAACAAAGAGAAGCACGCGAGGCAGCACAGCATCCCACCCTTTCAGTCGCGAGCTCGCCAGCAGAACCGCCCCCCCTCATCCCTCTTTAGACAGAACCGGTCCGGTCCGAGGCTCGAGAGCACAGAACCGACGATGACAACTAACGGCGCGACTAACGGAACCAGCGACATGCTGCAGATCCAGTTCGGTCTGATCAACTGCGGGAACAAGTACCTAACGGCGGAGACCTTCGGCTTCAAAATCAACGCGTGCGCCTCGTCCATGAAGAAGAAGCAGATCTGGACCCTGGAGCAGAGTGGCGACGACTCCAGCGGCAACGTGTTCCACCTCAAGTCACATCTGGGCCGGTACATCGCCGCCGACAAGGACGGGAACGTCACCGGAGAGAGCGAGACCCCGGGCTCCGAGTGCCGGTTCGTCATCACCGCCCACGACGACGGCCGCTGGTCCCTGCAGTCCGAGCCGCACGGCCGCTACCTGGGCGGCACCGAGGACCGGATCATCTGCTTCGCCCAGACCGCCTCCGTGGCGGAGAAATGGAGCGTGCACATCGCCATGCACCCGCAGGTGAACATCTTCAGCATGACGCGCAAGCGGTACGCGCACCTGAGCGGCAAGGCGGACGAGATCGCCATCGACCGGGACGTGCCGTGGGGGGTGGACTCCATGATCACGCTGGTGTTCCGCGAGCAGCGCTACCACCTGCAGACCTCCGACAACCGCTTCCTGAGGAACGACGGCGCGCTGGTCGCCACCGCGGACAAGAGCACGGGCTACACGCTGGAGTTCCGCTCCGGCAAGGTGGCGTTCAGAGACTGTAGCGGCAAGTACCTCGCGCCCTCCGGGCCCTCCGGCACCATGAAGTCCGGCAAGAGCGCGCGCGTGGGCAAGGACGAGCTGTTCGTGCTGGAGCAGAGCCACCCGCAGGTCGTGCTCACCGCCGCCAACGAGAGGAACGTCTCCACCCGGCAAGGTGGGTGTAAAGTGTGTGTGTGTGTGTGTGTGTGTGTGTGTGTTTGTGTGTGTGTTTGTGTGTGTGTGTGTGTGTGTGTGTTGTAGGCCTGGTGGTCCTACGGGTGACCCCATTGTGTGAGAGTGTTGGTATCTCATCCTCTGGCTGAGGAAGGGTTAAAGTGATGGAATGTCAGACTGCATCCCCCTGCAGCCCACACACACACACACACACACACACACACACACACACACACACACACACACACACACACTAAAGGGTAGGATATGGGCATGTTAACGACCTACATGTTCACACACAATACCGGCCTATGTCTGTATTTACACACGCTCAACAATGGCTTGTTTGACCAGAGGCCACATCCCTACATGTACCAGTACATCCTTAAAAACACTAAAGGCTTGTAATCTGTAGAAGAGCAACCCACTGGAATTAAAATAGAATTAAAGTAGGAGCTGATAGAGGCACACTGAGTACTGTGCATGTTAGCTGTACGTGTTTTCAGTGAATTTTACAGACAGGCGACATGAAAAGAGTGCTAACAAAGAAGTGCACGGAGACCTCGGCCCTGTGAACACACTCAGCATCGTGTGCTCGTGTGCCGTCATTCAAATGTAAAACAGCCTGAAACTGGCACAAAGCAGAACGGCTCCACAGTCAGAGGAGAGGAAGGATGCACTTTGAACGCCTTAAAAAACAGTAAAATGTTACGGAAACGATATGTAAAATCCTTTAATCCAGATGTTTTATAAGAATAGACACTTGGCTGCTTTAAAAGAGTATTTTGAAGACTGAATTTCACTTCACGCACTTGATTTAGTCATCACCAAATAAGTTACCAAACAGAACGTCCATGATGGCATGGCAACCCCAAATCCTCATGATCCTCTGAACCCTTCAGACACATTCATGGTTCCTCATATAGTTCAGATATTAACTGGTTAATAAAGTTTTCACATTAGATGTGTGTGTCTGGTTGTCAGCTGTCAGAGTGGGCAGAGATACAAGCTTGTCCCTCCACCTCCTTCCTTCCTTCCTTTTTCTTCCCTCCTAACTTTTTCCATCTCTTCCTCGCCCTCACCTCCTTTCACCTTCGCTCACTTTGCCTCCCTTCTTTAAAACATTCTTTTTTTCCATCTCTTTCGTCATTTCCTAATGCCGTCTCCTGTCCCCCCCTCCCTTAATGCCTCCTCCCCCCTCCCCCCCTCCTTCAGCCCTGGCTGCTGTGTGTCTGAGGTCGTTACCAGTGGCATCCCTCATGTTGACCATTGAAAACATTAATCAGAAGCCCTTACATTTAAGGTGATAGTGTGCATCATGCTCTAAAAAACCTCTTTGAGTCAGCACAGCTCTGACTGTCGGCTGCAATGCATGATGGGAACACACACAGTGATGCTCTCTAAATCCATGTTGAGTGTCTGGTAAAGGTTTAGTGGTTCTGCCAAAGTATGAATCTTCTTTCCTTTCATTTTCTGCTCTCTGTCACACCCGGAGCCTGTTTTTGTTCTGCCTCCCAGCTTTGTTTACTTGTTGGCGGGGCATTCATCCACATGTCGCTCCATCAGCTGTTACTCCTTATTCCCCACACGCTCAGTCTCAGACACAAAATGGAGGTTTTGAAGCCGGAGGTTGAATAACGAGGGTCAAGCCAATGAAAACGTTACAAATGCTGGCGATTATAAAGCGGATCTGTTGGAATTATACGATGACGTTCTCTGTACTGAAAGCATGAATTTCACTTTAATAACACCCCGGTGAAATATTAGATTGCTGCCTGTGGGACGTTTTGCCAAAATCAGATTATGACTCGAGTGCCACGGCAACATCCTGATACGTAATACGAGCAATCTGTTGCATGTGCAACCTCGTGTGCATGCATGGTACAAGCAGAACTTAAGACATCAGGGCTGATGTGTTGACTTGAGATATCAGAGCTGCTGTAAGAACATGTTATATTG
>JAVDOI010000002.1:6316576-6339076 GCA_032191485.1 Leptoclinus maculatus
TCGAGCTATAGGTCCATCCACGCCATGACCTCATCATATACAATAGCACGCATTGTGCTGCATATGGAGTGTGTGTGTGTGTGTGTGTGTGTGTGTGTGATGGGAGCGGTACATCTGTATGTACCTGTATGTCTGCATTAGTTGACTCATGTTTGTTTACCTCTTTGTTGCTCTTAAGTGCTTTAGTGGGGTTGATGAGATTTGAATGAGGTCTGCTATTCTGTATACATAGTCTGGTGTACGCACACACACACACACACACACACACACACAGGCCTTTTTGCAACTCACATTTGTAGCGATTATTTTCAGTATTGATTTATCCGTTTGGTTATAAACTAAATGTTTTGGCATCGTCATTATGAGCATGTTGACGTTAGCATTTAGCTCAAAACACCGCTGTGCCTAAATATAGAGACTCCACTGAGAGTTCACCACGGCCCCCCTTCAGGAGACTAGCGGCAGGTCTATTAACTCCAATGGGAGACGTGAGTGTGAACACAGATTATGACCGATTATTTCACTCCAAATTCACCAAATCTTATCTCTACTAGTTTTCTAATTTTCGTAATGCAGAATATGGCTTTAGCTATGTCAATATCTAACGTTGGCAAAAGAAAATATAAATACATTATGCAAATATAACCAATCTGCTTTCATCCATCAACACGACATTCACAACATTTCCAAATCAGGTGGAGAACGCGCGATGACCTCACACGCGTAGGAGACAGGAAGTGCATGTCATTTCAAACCCTGTCATGTATCCTCTTTAGAGTATTTTCACAGCCTCACAGAGCTGCTAGCATGTTGCTTAATAAATAATCAATCTAAGCAATTAATGATCAAAATAGTTTAAGATACATTTTTTGTTGCCGGGTTAACTGTGTCAGCTCTCTCTGATGCCGTCTCCATTCATTGTAGATGCCAGTGAAGTGAAGATTATTGTGGCCTTGTGGGTTTTTTCTGTGTTTAGTGACCGTCCACCATGACGTCTAATACTTTGAACTGTAGTGTGTGTGTGTGTGTGTGTGTGTGTGTGTGTGTGTGTGTGTGTGTGTGTGTGTGTGTGTGTGTGTGTGTGTGTGTGTGTGTGTGTGTGTGTGTGTGTGTGTGTGTGTGTGTGTGTGTGTGTGTGTGTGTGTGTGTGTGTGTGTGTGTGTGTGTGTGTGTGTGTGTGTGTGTGTGTGTGTGTGTGTGTGTGTGTGTGTGTGTGTGTGTGTGTGTGTGTGTGTGTGTGTGTGTGTGTGTGTGTGTGTGTGTGTGTGTGTAGCTGTGTGAAATCCTTCACTAATCCAAGCTTGTCTGATGTTGCTCATTTAGTACGTCTGATCCCGACCAGAGGGTGGGTGTGAGTTTGAAGCCGTTTATGCCTCACTGTGTGTGTGTTTGTGTGTGTGTCTGCATCTGGACTGTTAACGGTCATCCTCTGCGTCTATTTGCAGCCCTCACATGTACGTTGAGCTAATGTCTGACCCACTAGCCTGTATTTTAACTAAACCCCTCCCTTCCAACTGTCTGACCCCTCTCAGGTATGGACCTGTCAGCCAATCAGGACGAGGAGGGCGACCAGGAGGTGTTCCAGGTGGAGATCTGTCGCGAAAACCGCAAGTGTGCGTTCCGCACCGCCGCTGCGAAATACTGGACCCTGACTGCTAACGGCGGCCTGCAGTGCACCGCCTCCACCAAGTACGCATCACACACACATCACCGCCATGTTGCACGTCTGAAACTTTACAACTCGCCACACCTGCTCCAATCTGTCCGCTCACTAACCTCTCAGCGCCAGTGATTGTGTGAGAGAACCTGATACTGGTCCGTCACAGTCTGTAGTCCCCTCCCCAGTAATGTGAGCTGGGCCATGACATGGGAGGTGTGTGTGTGTGTATGATGATGATGATGATGGTGTGTGTGTGTGTGTGAGAGGTGTAGAGTGAGTGAACTCATCTCCTGGCTGTTGGCATGTTGTGGGAGACTAAGTGCATTTGTGAACAACATCAACCTGTAGAGGCCATTTTCTTTTATGTGCAGCGGGTCTGCTCGGCCAGAGTGCTGGCTGTTAACCCCTGACCTCTGACCCCTGTGCTCCCTGTGAGGCCCCGGACAGATTCAGAAGTGGAAGCTTAGACTTTTATGACATCCTTAAGCACTAAGTAGAGCACTTGGCTCCTTTTTTTTTTAAAAAGGTCTTTTATTTTGAAAATATAAAGTGTTTTTATAGATAGAAGCTTCATATTTACAGCCGCGAGGAACATGCAGTATACAGAGGTGATACAGAGCACAACAAATACCTGATCCAGTATGAGATTAGTCAGAGGGCCATGTGTCCCGAGTTAACCCTCCATTTTTTTAAAAGACTGCAGGAAGTCTACCAAACTCCACCAGAACATTCTTGACATTTGACTCTCCTCACAGATTAGACCACAAACATCTTCTCTTTCACATTGTTCTCTTTCAGAGCCTTGAGGGAACATTTTGTAGAGTGTTTTAGGGCTTCTCTCATAAAAGATACAGGCCGTATGTGGCAGCTACACAAGAAAATAAAACCCCTGCTCTGTGCCAAGTGAAAGGATTAACAAGCTACTTGATTCAACCTAACCAACAACAAGAGGAGCTCATCCCTCTACCTTGAGCCGACCGATCTAATTACCCCGCAGTTACTTAAGTTCTGGATTAAACAGCTGGGTGTAGTTTTCTCAGCAGTTTACACACCCGACACTCGCGCAAGTGTGCTACTAGATATCTACCTGCCGTGTCCTTTTAATTATCCTCCTCATCCCCCGTGTCTGTACTTTCTCTCTGCAGGTCAGCTAACTGCTACTTTGACATTGAGTGGCGTGGGAAGAGACTGACTCTCCGGGCCGCCAACGGGAAATACGTCGCCGCCAAGAAAAACGGCCAGCTAGCGGCCACCATCGACTCTGCCGGTCGGTGAGATTTGTTGATTCAGCTGCTCAGACAATGACTGACTAACTGATTTACCTTTCAGCAGTGATGGGGGGGGGGGGGGTTCAGTGCAGGAGTTAAATCACGGCTGTATGTTCTGGGCCTCAGAACTGATTCTGTTCTACTGTTTACTCTTTGGGGGATTTAGATTTGTTGCAGTCTTTTGCTTTGCTCTCTTGCCATGTTGATGCTGAGTCATTTAATTGGAAGCATCATCACTCCTGAGTGTGCAGAGTCAGCGAGATGTAACGTGTTAATTAGTGATCTTTAGAAGACTTATATTTAATGGACAGAAAGTAAATATACGTACTACTCAAAATGACTCAAACTACTCCTTTACCAACACCAGCTCATGCAGATGTTACGATCAGCTAATGTGAACACTGTGCACAGTTTTGCCATTAGAGCAATTGCTTGCATTGCTGCGAGACTCGGGCGTCATGTCAGCAATAAGAGGAGAAGGTGACGTGCTGGCTGTGGTGGATCAAAGCTGAAGCTTTCACGTTGTGCTACAGTTTCTGATGAGGGAGCCGTTTGCTAGCACAGCTCTTTTTAGGGCACTTTTGAAGCCAAGATGCTTTGCCTACATTTTTTATAAGATGTGTGAAAACTCTCAGCTCAAAACATTGAGTACGTGTTGTGCAGATTTTGGTAATTTAATTATTAGTGTTGTAAGTCACGTAGCATATAGTGAAATAAACTGTTGATGTTGTTGCTTCTTTACAGTATTTTTTACGCATGTTGTGCCCTTTCGTTTGTCTCCAGGCGAGTCCGAGGAGTTTCTCATGAAGCTGATTAACCGCCCGATCATCGTGCTGCGCGGGGACCACGGCTTCATCGGCTGCAGGAAGGTGACGGGGACGCTGGACTCCAACCGCTCCTCCTACGACTACTTCACCCTGGAGTTCAGAGACGGAGCGTACAGCCTGCAAGGTCAGTTCAGGCGCTCTAACTACCGGCGTCTTGCTGGACATGTTGGCTCTACTGTGGGACGTAAACCTGCACATGTGCAGCAGCATTACAGAGCCGGCAGAGAGGGACCTCCTGCAGGCATACAAGGGATTAAATCATTATGGATTTATGTTTGGGCCTAAAAGAGGGATTTGATTTGGATAATTTCCTCGCCTTCACATTACGCAATTCAAACAAAGCAATTTTAAGCTGCATCTTTTGTTTGCTCCTGCATTTTTTCACACCCTTCCCCCACATGATGCCCCCCCCCCCCCCCCCCCCCCATCTACACACTCATTTCCCTTTTCTCTGTCTCAAATCCATCTGCTCTCCTCCTGCAGACTCCACGGGTAAATACTGGATGATCGGTAACGAGCAGTCGGTGGTGAGCAGCAGCGACGCGCCCGTCGACTTCCTGTTCGAGTTCTGCGACTACAACAAGCTGGCGATCCGCCACGCCGCCGACAGCAAGTACCTCCGCGGGGACCACGCCGGCGTGCTGAAGGCCAACGCCGACGACCTGGAGACCGCCACGCTCTGGGAGTACTGAGGGGAGCTGATGAGTAAAGTGTGGCGACGCAGCACAACCCGTCCATACATCCCCCACTCCCCCCCCCCCCCCCCCTCCTCATATTATATCCTTATGACTTTATATGTTGATGAACTGCACAGAGAGAACAGGACGGATAGAAGGAGACCCTCCTTTCCGTCCGTCTATCCCTCCAGCTTTTTCCCAGCTCTGCTCTGCAGCGTCGACCTTTATCTGTTGCCATAGTTAGCGTGGGGCTGTGCACTTTTTTTCTGCTCCGATCTGGTTGGCTGCTCGACCTGTCACTCACTCTCTCCCTCCTCGCCTTAGGATTGGGCCGTCTCCCTCTCCCAGAGCAGAGCAGAGCCACGTTTTAAGAGCCCCCCCCCCCCCCCCTCTCGTCTCTATTGTCTGTGTGAGCAGCACACGGTGGCAGTGTTTATGCTATCTGACCTGGTCTGCTAGATCTGCTTCTACCTGATCTAATCTCCCAAAAACAGATCCACCACCGGATACAAATCTGCTTCAGCTGCTTCCTGTTAGCTGGACGCACAACATGGAGACGGTGGGTCTGTCTTTGGAGCGTTTGCATCGCGTAGACCAGGCCGAGTACGTTTGTGTTCATGAGCTGTGTGATGACTCTGTGATATAACTGGATCTGATGATGATAAAGAATATAGAAAATGATGTACCTTACGGGTTTAACCCCCCCCCCCCCCTATTCATCTAACCTGTAACGTACTCTAATGTAACCCTGTTTCCTGTGTTGTTCTCTAGCTGTGTTCTCATTGGACCAAACAGGAAGTAGGAAGTTAAAACGCGTAACCCCCCCCCCTCCTCTCCCACGCGCTAAACCTATTGTCCCGAGAACAGTTTAAAGAAATTAAAAATAGAAACGGTGCGGTCACATACTGTATGTTTACTGCACTCACTCGTCGTACTGGAAGTAAACAGCCCTCCCTGAAACAGTTTGATTTCTTTTTCTACGTCCGAGGCACAGACATTATCATGGGTACAGTAGTGACGTGATTTATAGAATCCTTCAACCAAACCTAGACCTCAGCCTTTATCTAGACCAAACCTTTGAAACTGGATTAACAAACCGTCATCTCACACACACACACACACACACACACACACACAGAACTGAGAAAACTGGAACCCGGTGCTACTAACTCATGACATGTTAAATGTTACGGTCGAGCATCTCACACCGTCTGGACTAACAGATGGTGATTTTCGGCTGCGTCTCTGCACACGAAGGGGCTGAAAGAGTTCCCCTCAATAACCTTAATCTGCTGCTTCTTTAGTTTTACTTTCTGTTTACGTGTCACAGTGAGATGTGACCAAACAGCTTTTGCTTTTGTTGGATTTTTTTTTTTGCGTTCCTGACTCGTCCTTTAAGGTAGGACGAGTTTAACTTTACTTTTTTAAAAAGGCAAAGAAGCAGACTTTGAATTAGTTGTATTATTTAACTGAGATATCTGCTATGCAGTCGTGTAGCACAAAGCACCCTTGGGTTCCCTACCCTTCAGCCTTCTCCATAGCACACAGCAGCAATGGTTTATGTCTACTTTTACAACACAGCAAACATTACCTTGGCACTTGGCCCTAAACTATTGGGCTCTTCCACCCACCACCACCATCATCATCATCATCGTCATCATCATCAAGCATTCCTCTGTTGTGAAACCTAAGTATGGTTGTAGCCCCGTGGAATGATACATGATTGTAGCCAGCTCCTCAACACGTTCTCCCTCTGAAGTTTGGATGAAGGGTTGAGAATGAAAGGAGCCGTTGTTTCCTCTGAGGAGACCGAGGCTGAGACAAGCGGATGTGGAAGAGTAAACATGTGGTAATGACTGTGCCTTACTCTCCAGTTTTTGGGCAGTAGGAAAATGAAAGATTAAAATAAAAAAAGAATCCACATCTTTGCTTTGTATAACTGGAACTTCTTTTTGTATAATTTTTTTGATATTGTGGATTAACCTCTCTTGTGCCATTGGTTCACCTGAAATCCAACGACCAATAAAACTGGGATTTGGAACGCTACTCGTCTTTTATTTATTTATTTTTCTCTTTGCTTGATGACCGATTGTTTCCTTTATTAAACTACAAAGTAACCATTTTGTTGGTTGAAATGAGAACTGTCACTAGCGGATATTATTAGCTGTAGCGAACTAGCTAACTAAGATAACATTAGTTAGTTGTGAGTTAAAATCTCTCGTCTCCAGCTGACTTCTTCACTGTTCCTGTTCTAAAACGAGAACTCTTTAAAGAGCTCTTAAATACGTGCTTGGTGGGCACATACACATTATATGGCACTAAAAGATGGAAGCTAAAGCTACATGTCCCAAACCAAAAGTTAGCATCCTCACTACAGTTGATTATCTTTGTAGATGTTAAATAAAGACGCAGCATAGATCTAGTATTAGTGTAGAACTAGTTGGTGTTCTAGTAATACGCAGTAAGGTACGATTAAGATGGATGGACTTGTATAGCGCCTTCCTAATCTTCCAACCACTCAAAGCGACATGTCATTCACCAACATTCATGCACTTATGAAACAGCCTTCTGGGGTTCAGTATGTTGCCCAAGGACACGTCGACACGGACCGGAGGAGCCGGGGATCGAACCGCCGATCTTCCAATAGCAAGAGGACCCGCTCTACTCGGCCACAGCAGCCCAGGACACCTGCATTAAAGCTCTTCATACACGGCTTCAACGAGGACCAATCCAAAGCTTAAACCAGCCGGCCGTGCATAACTACGGTTGCTCATCTTTGATAGCACGAGCTTTTTCATGGAGGCATTTAGCGAACCGTCAACTGAAAAATGAAATATGTTTTGTGCATCACTGTGCACATTCTCCATGACAAGGAGACCAATGAATAGAATTTTAAATAAAACTTTTAGTCTGTGAGGTGGACGAGCTTCAGCGCCTCAGGCTAAAGTCTTTGTGCTGTCGCGTGATGATTGTACACCTACAAAACACAATGATGGTCATAGTTCAGCCTTCTCTTGCCCTGCACATTTTATCATTTAATCCTGGCACTTGGTCTCCTGCCAGTTTCTGACCACAGCGGCTCCATGTGCTGTCCCACTTACACACACACATATGGAAACGCACACATTTTTCCTGTCTCCTGAATAGACCCTTTGTGTTGAAACATTTATTCTATTGCAGTGAAAGGGCAACCCCCCCAAAGATTCTCTCACACACACAAGCATACATTCACACACACACACACACACGCATACATTCAGGGCGGTAATGTAATGATGGAGCCTCTAGAGCAGGTCTCTAATCCAACTCCCACCACCCGTCAGGCTTGCAGATCCCAGAGGAACACCCAACATGGCAAAACAAACACACACCCCCTCCACAGGATCTCCTCCCCTCTGCTGCCTCATGTCCCCTTCCCACCTAATCTCTCTCTCTCTCTCTCTCTCTCTCTCTGCCTGCTTTAACCATCATCCCTCCATCCTCTCTCTCCCTCTGCATTCTCCTCCCCCCCTCCTCTTCTGAACAACTTCTGCTGAAAAGATGAGTCACTCAAAATATGACCCAGATCCCAGAAATGGGTGCAGTGGTTTGTGGGTAAAGTGTGAGGCTGCAGGCAGTGCTGGGCTGCTTGGCCCGTTTTCAGAACAAATGAACGAGGGACTGGGGGGTTGGGGGCGGGGGGGGGGTTAAGGGAGGGAGGCTGTGTGCGAAATGGCCGCCGTCTCCTCTCCACCCGTATCTGAGTCCGCCTACACCTCAACCGTTGCCATGGAAACACCAGCTGCAAGAAGCCGTCTGAATCAAAGAGGCGAGTGCGTGTGTGTGTGTGTGTGTGTGTGTGTGTGTGTGTGTGTGTGTGCGTGTGTGTGGCGTCGTCAGGGCCAGAAATGTCAAAAACATTCATTACATCCAAAATGTGGGCTGATGGAGGCCTAGTGAGGTTTGTGTGGTTTGAGTGGGTGGGGGTGTGCAGAGCTGACAGGGGGGTTAGGATGAGGAGCCTAGGGAGCGGGGGGGGGGGGGGGGGGGGGGGCGTGGCGTCTGCCTTTGATCAGAAAAGACCTCATCATCGAGGAAACAGCACAAGGCCAAACTCTGCTGAACTACTCCCAATCCTGGTTCCTCTGATAGTCCTCCCATCTACTTGACTGTGTGTGTGTGTGTGTGTGTGTGTGTGTCTCTTCTATCTTTCATCTCCCCGCCTTTCTACCGGCTCCCCTCGCTCTAATCAAATCTACGTCCACCAGTGTTTTCCCTCACGTGGCCGGTCAGTGGGTCAGTGGGTCAGTCAGTAATCTCTTTAGAGGACGTGAAGGAGCAACGCGGGTCTGTGCCGGATGAGAAGCAGGTTGACCCAGTATGACAGATCAGCCATCAGAGACTTTCACAGTGTATGGTGTGTCAGTTCTGGTGGAGACTGGTGGAATTTGGTGGTGATCCAGATGTTAGATTTTCCACTGCGAGATGTGATGATTGCTTTCAGCCAGATCAGTGAAGCCACTGTGATAAAACCTTTAGCATTGTTTTGTCTTTCATGTAACCAGACCGTTTTATTGAGTGTTAGTGGGGAGGAGTGTAGCGTTGTAAGAGACACATAGATTACAAACTAGGAAAAATAGAAAAATCAATCACGTAGACAATGTGAGAGCATTTTAGTGTTATAAGACCGTAGTGAAACAGCCTACATGTGAGCAGCTGTACTGAGCGGCGCAGCTGCATAAAGAAATCATTAGAAATATACACACTCATTAAAGATACACACAAACAATAACAAACACAAACACGCCAGCGGAGGTGGAGCAGCAGAAAAATCGTCTGGGGAGCAAATGCTGCCAGACACCAGCGGTCCTTGTGGACGAGGCAGCAGAGGGCTTTGATATGCATGTACACACACACACACACACACACACACACACACACACACACACACACACACACACAATGTGTGACTCCTCTTGGGGTTGTGAAGGTTGTCTCGGTCACTGTAGATGATGCAAAAATATGTGTGTGTGTGTGTGTGTGTGTGGACATTGGTACTGTTACAGTCACACTAGCTCTCCCAGAAACAGGAAGCTGCAGCAGAGGTGTGTGTGTGTGTGTGTGTGTGTGTGTGTGTGTGTGTGTGTGTTTGTCCCTCTCAGGTTTCCCAGGAGATATGCCTGGTTCATATTTTCATCTCTACAGACAGAACTGCAGTTCAAATCTGTCTCATAAAAACCCATTCTAGGCATCAGCTACATCAGCTATTCAGTGAAAGGGCTAAACATGTATTTCAATAGAGAACAGTGTTATTTTACACTATTCATATCTCGATAAGGAAGTTTAAGGTCAAGGCTGATAAGGCCCGCTTCATACACAATCACAACTAAAGGTGCTTTACTTATTGCATGAAAGATATGCAACTGAATAACAGAGATAAAAAGAAAGACCAACAGTAGAAAAACAACATAAGTTAGGAGTGGGCGATATAGATACAATCCCTTTGTTAGTATACAATATATATTGTATTGTATATTCCTGATATAAATATAAAGGAAAGTCAGATTCTGAACTTTCAGGATTAACATACTTCACCACTTTGATTCAAAAATCAGCTAAAAATTCAGTTTTGTCAAAAAGCAGGCCTGCTCATTGATATGCAACATGCTGACATACTCTTACAATGCTAGCATGATGATGGTGAGCATGTATGTTTAACATGCTCACCATCTTAGTTTAGTGTGTTAGCATGCTAATGTTTACCAGTAGCACTAAACACAAAGACAGATGAAGCTGATGAGGATGTTATTAATTTAGCATTCATTTAAAGAAGCCGATGAATGTATTTTTTTTTCTCCAAAGTCATGGTTCATCCTCTGTGGGCCATGAATCTGTGGTGAAGGATACTCGAGGTGAAGGCCACTAGGCTTGTTACTGTACGTGCAATAAAATAATTGCGAGTAAAAAGCCAATACTTTATCAATACATCTGTGAACATGTAAACGAAAGTGAAACCTAATTCAATCAGCCATCGCCGCAATGTTTACAAAAGCACCGCTAGATCCCACTAAATCTTACACACTGTCCCTTTAAGACCCTAAAAGTGATGTGCATCTCCAGCGAGGGAGCTAAAGGGTTCTAACTATAATCTATATCCATCTAACTCTACATTCATTTTCATTTGTTTGAGCGACAGCATTGCCAGAAACCTCCTTCGTTGAGCCTTTATCACGTCAGTTAAGCCAGTCCTTTGTTCTTTCAATTAAATGAGTCATTAGCAGATAATACTCTATAATACTATCCGACTGTAATCCATGACCCACACGCTCGTCTGGAGGGCATGGGGGGATCTTCAAAGACTAGAGAAGAATAAAACCGCGCTGGTTTATTGAGAAAGGCGGCGTTATTGTTTTCGGGGCTCCAGGCTCATTACGGCGCGTCCTCCTCATGTCGCCGGAGAGAGGCAGTGACAGTGACAGTGACAGTGAGGGTGAGGCTGAGGTCAGCGCTTATAGAGGGTGATTACAGTCGGCTGAGCAGCCAGCGTGTTTACGACGGTCATGGGAATCACACACAGACACACACAATGATACAAACTCTCATGTAAACCTATTTTACACATTAGGATAATTGTATTCATCATAGGGAGCGCTACTCAGCCTGTATAAACAGCTGACAGTAATGTCAACAATAGTCTGCCGTGGCTTTTGTAACCCACTGCTGGGTGAGTACACCTTGCAGATGAATAGCTAAACAAATGCAACATTGGTCAAAGTCAACTGTTTGAGATCAGATGGAGGTCTGGTCTGTCCCAGACGCTCTCTAAGTACATTGTGTGTTTGAGTTGGTACCAATCCAGCTGACTGGTACGATCCTACCACAGAGCAGGTGTAGTTCATCCAGCTGTGTGAGAGGGATCGTAGATCCGGGTCTCTGGAAATGAAGTCGGGAGGCTCGCCATCAACGGGACTCGTTGGATCTTCTTCACTGGATCTCCTCACTCAAATTGTATTTTTGTAGAAACACGTGACCTTTTTCACCAATTAAGTAAACACAATCATTTTTGACAAATACTCTTACAGCAGTAACAGTAAAACTACTTAATTCACTATTTCTTATAACTTATCACTAGCATCATGAGTAACGTTAGCTAAGTGCTCAACATTAGCATGTTTTGTCCTTTAGTAAGATGGTGAATATTACCATGAAACTTATACTTTAAACATGAAAAATACATTTACATTTAGGTGCTTGATATTCACAAACCGCTAGAACTAATCTTTACATGTAACTTAAATAACTTCATCGCTAACACACAACATAACTAGCACAGTAGCAGTGAGAAGCTAACGTTAGCTTACAGAGGAGATGAAATTAAATTATTCTGGTGTCTCCTGGCTTCTGCTGTTAAACGGTTTCATTTTCATCTGATAACGACTTTAATAAGTGTTTTAAATTAGTTTAAATTAGTTTCAATGTTGTCACGTGGAGCCACTACTTCCGGCTCAAGATGGCGACCCGGACTCCCGACCACGCGGACTCCCTCTCGCGCTCCGAAACTGCACTGCAAAACTTCCGGTTGGTTTTAATAAGGTGGGAATAAATTAAACAAAATATACATCATATACTAAGTTAGCACACCTGTAGTGTATCACAACAGAAATACAAGCATTCAGTTAAAACTTAGGTTAATAGTTAAATTGTTTATAACTGTATTTATTTATATGTAACCTGTTGTTCTTCTTATATACAGTCTGATGTGGTCATATCTGTTATGCTTGCATGGAAACGTTCATTATTTTCACAGTGGTGACCAGGCGGTGAGGGTATGAAAGACACATTTGTGTTGCACTATGGGAAGTGTTGGGTCCAGTGCTTGTGGAGGACTAAATAAAGCTCAAGATATCACAGCCTTTGACCATCCTTTTCCTTTTAGCCATACGAGCAGTGTGGCTGAAGATGCTGGTCCATATCTGTCGGTACACCACTTTGATCCAGACTGAGATATGTCAACGACGGAACAATCTGCCTGAGGATCTGAAAGCTGCTGGAAGTGTTAAAATAATTAAACGTAAACTTAAAACCTACTTTTTCAGCCAGGCCTGAAGCTTCTTTTTTTTTAACATTAGAGATATCTTAGTATTTTATTTATCTATATTTTTACTTTATTTTAGACACTTATTTCATTGTATTTAATGTGAAAAAAATATTCTATTTTATTGTTGTTACTTATCACTTATTCTATTGTAATTTTATTCTATTTGATCAACCTAGATTTTATTTCATGCTGTTTTACTCCCATTACTGTTATTATAGCTTCTAATTACAGCTTTTAATTCTATTTCATTACATTCTCAGCATTTCATTGTCTCGTACGCATTGGTCTCAAATTGTCAAACTGCTGAATTGCTTTTGTCTCTTCACAGTCAGTCACCTGTGAAGCTTTTTGAACTTCACCAACCAGTATGAAAGGTGCTATACAACAAAAAGGTTGAATGATGAATGTCAGTACTCTGACTGTCAGCAGACATTAACATCTGCTTAAAGCACTGCTGTGTCTAAGTGAAGCTTCACACAGACTCTTGTTAAATCTGTTCCTCGCAAATCCCAAAAGAATTTCTTCTGGTGTCATTGTAGTTGGAGGAATAAGCATCCATTTTCTATCTTCAGAGGCCATTAACTGTTTTTATTTCCACGACTTTCCGTCACGTAGCTTCAGTTGTGCATGGATTTAGAATTGATTTTAGAATACAGACGTTCACAGTAATAAACTGCTATGGACTCTAAGGAAGGCCCAACATGTCCTCGTGTGTCTTTGTTGAATACAACACACATCATTTCATCCATGACGGCTTGGCTGGTGTTAGAAGATGCTGAATACGATTAAAGTCTAATTCTGGCTCTCATACAGACACAGTCTGTCTCTCACCACCCATGACTAAAACCATTAGGACCCCTGGGCTATAACGGGGGTTTGCTGTGCTACTTTTATAGTCTGCATGCAGAAACAAGAGGCTGCAAGAGTGTGTGTGTGTGTGTAGTAAAATGATTCGTCACACTCACAGCACACTTGGCTGAACAAAGAAGTCCACTCTCTAGGTAACATTACAAAGCCCGGATGTTGCAACGCCACGATTGGTGGAAAGCACACGCTCCGTCATGTGATTGGTGCATAGCCCGGGGGGCTCAGTTATCATGAGTCAGCCCCTTTTTCTGCATGAGACAAGGGAGGAGGGGGAGAGAGACTAAATGGTATATATGAGAGAGAGAGAGAGAGAGAGACAGAGAAGAGAGCAAGAGCGAGACACAGACAGACAGAGAGAGAAAGAGACACAGAGAGACAGAGACAGAGAGAAAGACAGAGAGAGAGAGAAAGAGAGACAGAGAGAGAGAGAGAAAGAGAGACAGAGAGAGAGAGAAAGAGAGACAGAGAGAGAGAGAAAGAGAGACAGAGAGAAAGAGAGACAGAGAGACAGAGAGAGAGAAAGACAGAGAGAGAGAGAGAAAGAGACAGAGAGAGAGAAAGACAGAGAAAGAGAGAGAGACAGAGAGAGAGAGAGAAAGACAGAGAGAGAGAGACAGAGAGAGAGAAAGACAGAGAGAGAGACCTTCAATGGAGGCAGAGTTGAAACTTGTATGAAGTGAAAACTCATAGCAATGTGAACATGAGACTTTATTAAAAAATGGTGTGATCTCACACCTGTTACACAAAAGATACAGAAGGGAATGCTAACTTTTTTTTTCTTCTTTCAATTATGTACTCAAAAATATCAGTATAAACTGGAAATAAATTGTCTCAAGATTCTAGACCGCTCGTGAGTTCAACCCAGATGTTTAAACAGAAGAAGATGAACGAAGGAACATGTAACGTGGGGGATCCTCTTCGTTATTGAAGCTCAGCGAGAGAAGGCAAAGTGTCCTCACGAGTGCGTGTCGTTTCCACAGATAAACTTTAGCATTTCAGTGCGTTTCATCAGCTCGACGCAGAAGAACACGTCGAACGGCGGGTTCACAAAAAATCTGCGCGAGCACACGAGCTGTGAGAAGTGATGGGAGTAGAAAACGGTGACGCACACTGAAAGAGATACAAAATAACATCAGATCTCCAAAAAGAATAAACAGCACTGAAATGAAAAGTAGAACTGCAGCGAGCGAGGTTTGTGATTCTGAGGACGAGCCGATCCCGCCGGGGGGGGGGTGAACCCGGTCGCCACAGAGTTAGAAGCGTCTGTAGTAGCGGTGCGGGGGTCCGTAGTGCATGGGCAGGTCCATCATGTCGATGTTGTGGTGATGAGGGTTGACGGGAGGGTGGTGATGGTTGTTGTTATTGTTCAGGGGGGGCAGGTGTTGTAAGGGGGGCACGTAGGGGGCCGGGGGCAGCCGGGGTATCATCACCTGGTGGTACATCCCGGCCTGGGGCGGAGCCGGTGGGTAGCGGGCGCGCGGAGGCACGAACAGGGGAGCTTGCACCGCCTGCGGGTTCGGAGGAGGGGGGGCCGCCGGGTTCGGGTTCGGAGGGTTTTCGTGCGGAGGACCCACACGGGGCCGCTTGGCTTCGGTGATGGGCTCCGGAGGAGGGCCGACCCGCTTCCCTGAATTATCTGGAGAGAAGGAACAAAGGCGAGTCGTCGATGAAAGAATGAAGCACCAGAGAAGCTGAACAGAGGGACTCTCGGTACGGACCTGCACACTTCTTATTCAGCTCTGCCTCTCCTTCCTTCTGGATATCCTGAATGATTCGCTCGTCGTCTTGCTGTAGAAACAAACACACACACACACAAGTTGTTAGCATTGCCAATAAGATGGAGACAGAAACTGTTTTATCAAAGTGAAATGAACTCTTGTGGTACCCAGATAATGAACTTGCAATGTGACACCTTAAAATAAAACCTCTAGTCTTTAAACACTAGCTATGTCTGTACCTTGTATGCACAAGTATAAATCAGCTTGAGCCAACGTAGCGCTTGTTTAGCTGCAGTCAGAGAGGTCAGAGCTGCTGTGGAGGGCGGGACTAAGTGATCATAAAGGTGAACTGTGTATATTTGTTTGGTCAGAACTTCCTGAATTTATTCTTGATGAGGACAACCGTAGATTAGATAACGGTGAGGCAGCAGTGGACCCCTGTCTCCAGCCCTCCATTGGCCCTCTGGTTACCAGTGTTTATCCTTTTTTATTTTGGCAAAGCCGTGGAGACTAGCAGTTGGCCGGCTCTGGTGCCTCTCCGGAGCCACTGGAGCAGCTCCAGCTCATTAACTGCTCGGGGACTAATCGTTGCTTCAGGTTGCCAGTGATACTGTGGCCAGGTCACTGTGGGCCCCCACAGAGTCAGCTGCTCAGGGTTAAAGTGGGAGAGTTAGCAAACATGTTTGTGAGCGTGAAGGAAATACCTCGGGACAGTTTTGTGCACTGTTGGAAGTCAAGAACGACCAGACATTTTTAAAGAAAAATCAGACGACACAACCATCTTCAGTTTGGCGTCGTAACAGTGGCTTCATGCTACAGTTTACCAGGCCAGACCAAAGAACAAAAGGCTCAAGTTCTTCAGAACAAAGCGGTTACCGTGGGGTCCGTCCAGAGGGAGCACTTGCGGCAGTGTCGGCAGGGAGCTCCAGGAGAGCGTGCGTGCTGGCAGAAGTGGTTGTAGCCCGTGATGGGCTCTCTGCAGAGGTAGCACATGAAGCTGCCGCAGCGGCACGACATCCGGTTGCAGCCCTCGGACTTCACCAGACCCGTCCCGCACTTCACGCACTTCCTCACCCGAGCTGCCGTCATACGCTCCTCACTGCACCGCGAGGACGGACAGACGGGAGAAACAAATAGACAAACAGGGCAGTGAGAGGCAGGAGAAGTGAAATTCAACAAGGAGAAAAAAAACTAAAGTCAAAGAGAGACATGACAGCGCTGCAAAAAGCTCATCTGACTCTGTGCAGATAGTCTAATGAACTTTCTTCTTTGTGGTTTTTAATGTTGAAGTGAAAAGAGTCTGAAAAACTAAACGCCACCGTGATTCTTTTCGTTACGTCCTGTTAAAATCATCAGGTCAGCGCTGCTCAGACCGGCTCCACTGATCTCTCTACCGGGCCACTTCCTGCCTCTTTCAGCACCAGGAAGTAAGAAGCTCTGTGTACCGCTCAAAACAGGAAGTACTGCCTGTGGGTCCCGCTTGGCCACAGGAAGCAGCTGGCCTCTCCACTTCCTGGAGTGTTGTCCGGGAAAACTGAACTGTTTACCCAGCATCCTCTCCGAGGGAGGAGTAGAGGGGAGAGACATGAACAGGGCCTGAGACAGAATTGCTGACGTGAGCTCATGGGTTGAAATTTAAAGTAATGCTGTTTGAGTTTTACGATGTTTAAATGTATTCTGTGTCCTGCACGGATCATGATGGGTTGTTTCTGGAGGTCTGATCATTGAACTGGTTCTAGTTTGTTTTTAACAGCACAAATTAATTCATGAAATCCCATCAAAGGACACGCGTCTAAGTGGTGGAGTGTTGATACGTTTGTTTCTTTCAGACCACTTACAAGAGCACCCTCATGCCGATCTCGTCCCTCTCCAGGACCTGCTCACACGTCTTCCCCACATGCTGCTTCCACTGGACGTGGCACTTTCTACAACTCTCCTGAAGAAGAAGACGAGAAAGGAATCAGACACATGTCGCGTGTAGGGATTGCGTAGAGGGAAAGAAAGAAATCAGAACGCAAAACAGAGAATTTCATTAGAATCTCCCTGTAACATTTATTCACTTGTACGTTTTTGTTTTTTCTAATACATCATCAAATACCGAGAGATTAACCCACATTTCCACATCCACCCTCTTGTCTGACACTATTCCAGTAAGTGCTGAATAAGAGGAGCCTCCACACTCTGCTCTATATGCTGCTGGTGCTGCCACTGCAGGATTTAGACAGACACAGCTACTAGGTGTGGCTCTCCCTGCAAATGTGAGTGTGTGTGTGTGTGTGTGTGACTGCAGCAAGAGTGCGATTTGATCGCTGCTGACTGCTTGGTTGCCTAGAAACAGCAACTCCATCCTCCAACCTCCTTCATCGTGTCAGCCCGAGACGTTCAGCTAAAGGACATGCTGGGCGGACACACACACTCATACACACACACACACACACACACACACACACACACACACACACACACACACACACACACACACACACACACACACACACACACACACACACACACACACACACACACACACACACACACACACACACACACACACACACACACACACACACACACACACACACACACACACACACACACACACACACACACACACACACAAGGGGATGCCTCCCTTGCTTAACCCTTGGCTAAGTGGTGTCACCATAAATATTTGAACCGCTCATCTAATATTGAAGAGCGTGGCATATGACAGCTGATGCAGCACCAGTATGATCCATTTCTCCACGGATACCTCCAGCCTGACCCTTAACCTGCATCGGTCATAAACGCACCCCTCAAGTCCTGTGACCTCTTTGCACATCCTTCAATCCCTGCGTGTGTTATTTTGTCATTTCAGCTACCACGGGCTTGCAGCTCTCACAATATTCACTGAGACGGCTCTGTGTGTGTGTGTGTGTGTGTGTGTGCAAGGTCAGCCAGAGGGTGGGGAACTGAGTTGGAAAAGCCAGAGTTTTCGTTGGCATTTGGAGCGGTTTGGATTCAAACACTAAAAGACGTTCGTGGAAAAAGACAAGGACCTTAAAAGCAGAACGTGGCAGCTTCAAGCAGAGTTTAACAAACACGAGACGGATGATGAGTAGACCAACTGTGTTCACATTTTTGTGGAGCTTCTGATTTATAAAGGGAGTGCCCAAGCAGTGACGTTCATGAAGCACAGCCGTGAAGCATGGCAATGAGCGTGACCAGGATAAAGCATAGTGAGAAAACTCTCTCTCTGGTCTCTGATACCAGTCCAGCGTGGGTCTTTAGAGGCCGGGCAGGAGGGGCTAATGTACAGGCCGAAGGGCGCAGCACTGGACTCAAGTGTGTCGGAAAAAAAGCCGAATCACACAAAGACCGGGAGGCAGAGAGTGAGACGGGGAGGAGGACGGAAAGCAGAGCGGTGAAAGATCACCCCCTGGTGGTAACCTAGAGACCAGGAAGAGGGACGGCATGAGACAGAGCGACAGAGAGAGTGTGTGTGTGTGTGTGTGTGTGTGTGTCCTGTTTGACAAACTGTTGAAAAGCAGGAACACACCTGAGTTCTTATAGCGCGGTTAAAAATACAGCCGGTGACGTCGCAGTCGACCCTTGCACGGGGCGTGTCTCCACACACCCAGGGGCTGATTTGAATACAAGTGAGTGTGGCTGAAGTGTGACGAAGGTTGTGTGTACACACACACACACACACACACACACACACACACACACACACACACACACACACACACACACACACACACACACACACACACACACACACACACGAGCAACTTGAATCTGGGAAATAGTCTGTTTAGCTGTTTTACTCGAGTCTCTGCATCCATTCATTCACTCCAGCCATCCTGTTCCAACTTGTCACCCCCCCTCGATGCACTGCACTCCACTCCACTCTCTCAGGTCCTACCCTCCTTCCCTCCTTCCTCCCCTCCCACCCAGTAACACCTTCCTCCAGCTTCATTCATACTTTGCCTCTCCTCCTCTGGATCTTCCTCTAATTCCCCTCTCGCGGTGCGGGCTGCAGCAGCCCTTATAAGGCAGTGCAAGCAGCTTGCTTCTGATTGGGGGGGGCTGCGTCGAGGGTGCGGTGGGGTGGCTTTTACTGCAATCATCAAATCTGAGTGCAGATTTGATAACGCATGAGAACGCAGCTACTCGCAGACACACACACCGATTCAGCTCTTCTTGTTTGCACTGCGACGGGCCTTCCAGCGGCCTTCCATTTCACATTCCTCCACTTTCATGAAGTAATCACTCGCAGGCCGGGAACAAGCCTGTCCAAATGTCCTCATAAAGGACATGTGGGAAACGTTAGGAGGGGAGTCAGGGGAGAGGAGAAGAGAAGGGAGGAGAATCTGGGTCAAACTTGACCTGAGCCACATTTGAAACGGAGGAAGTGTGTCCAACCAGTGAGGAACCAGTGTGAGGGGAGTGGACAGTGCAGCCAGCCAATGAGGCGGCGGGGTGGGAGAAAGGCGGGTGGGCTCACGGATGTGTGTCAGTTACATAATGAAGCCCCTCCCTGCTCGGAGACTGTGAGGCCGACTGCACAACAAGCGTCTCCTTAAACCGTTCAAAACAAATAAATGTAAAAAAAACAGAGATGCAGTAAAGCTAGTCGATGTCAATCTGATATTCTTGTGACAATCTCTGAGTTTGCGAGGTGGAAGTATGTGTGTGTGTGTGTGTGTGTGTGGGGGGGGGGGGGGGGGGGCAGACTCTCCTCACAACCACAGCAGCTACAGATTCACATCCTGATTCCTACACAAACTAAAGAGGAAGCACGTTGCGTTAACTTTCTGTAGCACTCGACTTACTTAACAAAAAGCCGTTTCCTTCATAACTCAAAAGTGTCCATGTCAGACCGCCGAGTATGATTCTGTAAACATATTCTAACAGCCGGTCTAAATCCACAGCTGTTGCCGTCTATACACCGCACAAGAAAAATATGCAGAACAAGGATCAGCCCAAAAGATATCTGGAGCACGTCTAACTTTCTTGTATCTTTGGGTGTGGGTGTGTGAGTGTGTGTGTGTGTGTGTATGTAATGGGATGCAGCTGTGCTGGCACACTGCAGGGCAGCCACTATGAACCTCTGGCTCCACCTACAGGTTAAAGGAGGGAGCAGCAGGAGAAAGGATCAACACCCTTATGTATCTGGGTTTGTACGACTATCAGGAGTGTCCTCAAACAAAGAAACTCTTCGTCAACCAACACTCATACTAACTGACTAATAGATAGGTTGATTTAATCGAGTTCCTCCACAAAGAATCACACAAGAAACTAATGGACTAAAGAAACCTAAAGAAGTTCGACTGCAGCCCTGATGAATACATTTAAGATGAGGCTCAGGCCCCGGTTCCCTTCCAGCAATGACTGAAATGACTACGTGCAACTTATCCAGATATTATCGGGACATCTCATAACCTAGGTATTCATAGAGAAGCCAACTGCAAAGAAATTGTGTTGTTTTAGGAAATAGATGACTTCTGTGTTGCCAGAGGAACTAGAGGAGCTTGAGCAAAGTCAGCAGATGTGAAATAACACTTTATAGTCTGACCAGAGACAGAAGATGTGTGTGTGCTACCAGCGCGTTATGTAAACGCATCATTAAAACACCGACAAGCTTAAAGGGAGAACACATTAAAGTGTGTTCTTGGGGAGTACTCCAGGCTACGCTAGCCGCAACTAGCATAACACAATCGAGCCTCTGTCTGTCAACGGTCGAGTTGCATCGCGGCTTACAAAAAGGAACAAGATTTTAACAAGAAAGAAGAATGTTTGTAATGTAAAAAGACGATATCTCTGGTTTTATGTTAATAAACACAGGAAATGGAAACCCTTTGTCCTTATATCGATACTACCGGCACCAATATCTCACACATTTACTATGTTGATCTCTCTCTCCCTCATTCTGGCAATGTAGTGATAGTGTGTGTTCCTGAGTCTACATATGTGTGTGTGTGTGTGTGTGTGTTGACTCAGCGTTTGTTGTGGTGTGTGGCAGGAGCGAGTGCGAGACACAAGAACAGAAACAAAGAGAGACAAAAGAAGCACCGAGAGAAAGAAGGGAGGGTTGTGTGGTGTGGGTGAGAATATGAGTGCGTTTCTTTGCCAAATAATGGAAAAATGTCAGACTGGAATCCATGTGACAGCGTTGGCAGACACAAAGCAGCGCGCCCCCCCCCCCCCCCCCCCCCCCCCCTGCATTCCTCAGACAGAGGGAGGAGGCCCGGAGATAAACACAGAGGGAGGGAGGCGACCTCTCCAGATGGAACCGTTTCATCGTCGGCAGAAAAGCGCTCATCAATCTTCTTGATCTGGACGGACTTGATCTCCGTCTCGTGTCCGGGTGCAGATGATTTATGCCGAGGTGGACGCTTCACACCGAGCTTTCTGGTTTCACCGTCACGATGGACTGAATTATTCATGAGGTTGAATTCAAATCCAGGTTCAAGCTCCCTTTTGTACAGTATAATTTAATCCGGACATATACGATGCATGTATTATGCATGAGAGCGTTAACCTACATATTCCTTTACAGTTACGGTCTGTAGAGGAGGAGCAGCAGCAACACAACAGCCCGGCCTCCCCAACAACCTCAAAGTGTTTAATAAACTAAATAAATACAGAGTGGGACTGACCTTGCGGCACCGCGGGTTGGGACAGCTGAATAGAGACCTGTCTTTGTCCAACAGGGCTGGGAAATTGCAAAACGGGCACCTGAGAAGGAAAAAGAGGAAGGAAGGAGGGTTAAGGAGTGAAATGTATGATGCAGCTGTAAGAGAGACAGATAAACAAATCCCACTGGGAGCAAACAAACGGACATTATCTCAGGTCTTTTACGAGTGTACAGATCACCTTCAGGCCACGAAATAACATGCGTCCTTACGGAATAGATTGAAAGTTCAAAATGCATTAAAAACAAAGTGTTAATATGATTCTAATCAAAATACAGCGACTGTGTGAACCAAACCTCACTACGTGGAGGCAGGAAGATTCATAAATGAAGCTATATTAATGTACTGGTCCAAGTACAAGTGAGACTAAGTCCTGAAGGGTTAGGGCTGCAACTAACAACTATTTCCATTATTTTCTTGACTTGTCGATTAAAGGTTTAATCTTTAAAATATTGGAAAATGCCCATCACACTTCCCCAGAGCCCATGACAAGGACATAACAAAGAAGCAGCAGAAAAGCAGCACATCTTCACATCCTTCACTCACTGGGGGAGAACTTTGACCGCTTTGCTTGTAAATTGACTTTAATTGATTATCAAAATTGCTGCCAATTCATTTTTGGTTGACTAATCGATTGATCCACATGTAGACCGTTCAGTTACAAGACGAACGTAATACACACACACACACACACACACTTACCGCACTAGTTCATCAGCACAGGTG